>JAUELO010037211.1:0-10477 GCA_032357855.1 Amphibolips quercusostensackenii | reverse complement strand
ATGGAGTATGTCCTATTAAAACAATGCAGATTGAAACTAGAATAGAATCTGAACATTTACCGGTAGGTTTCAATACGGAAATTAATATAAAAAATGGAGGGAAGTACTTAGAAATCCGAAATAAAAAAAGTGCAAAGAAAAGATTAAGATGGGATAAAAAAAGGGAAAACAGTACAAAACAGAAATGGAAAATCTGTGAGAAGGAGAGCAATTTAAGAGTGAAACTTTGGAGAAGAGATTGACAAACTTTTCGAGCTGCATATAGAAAGCAGCAGGAAAAGTAGGTTTAATTATAAATGGTACAGGGTTAAATAGAGTAAAAAAATTAAAGGAAGGGTGGTTCGATAAGGAATGTGAGGAATACAGGGAAAAAGTATGGAAAAGCTTGAAAAGCTTTCTGTTGAAAAAATGGAACGAAGAAAGGGAGTTATGTGAGGAGGAAAAAAACAAGTACAGGGAATTATGGAAAGAAAAAAAGAAGGCAAAGTAAGAAGAAAAGTGGGGAAAAATAGAAACAAGTCGGTATATGACAAGTTTTTGGAAAGCGATGGGAAATTTCAGACCAAAAAAAATAAAAAAGGGAGGGAGCAGGGTTAAAAAAGAAAGTTGAGTTACACATTTTGAAGGATTATTGAAAGCAGATAAGGATAGTTCAGAAGGAAAGGGAGGGCAAGAAAGAGAGTTACAGGGGGGTGACGAACAAGATGAGGGGAAGGGGGAAGAGGATTTAAACAAGGATATTATATTTGAGGAATTCGCTAAAAATGTGAAAAAGATAAAAAATGGAAAAAACACCAGCGGAAGATAGAATTCTAATGAAATTTATAAAAGGAGTACCAAAGGTCTGGGCAAAAAAATTACAGTAAATACTAAATGAGCTATGGGTGACGGGAAAAATTATACCGGGTTGGGAAAAAGCGGGAATAGTACCAATATTCAAAAAAGGGGACAAGGAAGATACAGGCAATTATAGGGGGGTTTTGTTGTTAGATACAGGGTACAAAATATTAGCATGAATTATGAATGAAAGAATTAGAGATTAGATGGAAAAGCAAGAACTATACAAAGAGAGTCAAGCAGGTTTCAGGAAAAAACGATTAATTAGGGATCACATTTCTGTACTATATTCCTTATTAACAATAAACTAAAGACAAAAAGGAGTAAGCTTAACGTGGTTTTTATAGGTTCTAAAAAAGCATTTGACACTGTAGATCGGGACTTACTATTAAAAAAACTATACACGCTAGGAATCAGGGGAAGAATGCTTGAGATGATCAAAGAAATTTATAAAGTAACACTCAATGAAGTAATTGCAGAACAGAAAGTCAGGTAAAGTTTTGAAGCAACTATAGGGGTCAGGCAGGGATGTCCACTGAGCCCTACTCTATTTAATATTCTCATAGATTACATGGATAAAATCTGGGAGCACAAAAATGAGGGGGGAACTGTAGTCGGTAAAAAGAAAATTTTTGCTTTAAAGTTTGCTGTCGACTTGGAAATTGTTTCAGATTTTTGGAAGGATCAAAAGAAACGTTGCAATCTTTAAAAGGATATATAGTCAAGAATAAATTAGAAATAAATGGCAGAAGAGCATTTGCCGCGAAATGGAAAATATTTGGCGAAGAAGAACAGATCGTAGATAGATACAAATATCTAGGGTTTCGATTCTCTTCAGGTGAATCGCACAGAAAACACATTAAAATTATGGTGGGTAAAATGCGAAAGGCAGACAACGTGGCTTGAAGAGTAATGAAAAGAGCAAAAATAGGTAAGTTTAATCGAAGACCATATTTAATGAATGTGCTAGTTAAATCGGAAGGACTTTACGGGGTAGAACCTTGGGGGTGTAGAAGATGAAAAGAAATAGAGAGGCCTCAGGAAAACTTCGTCAAAATGGCTATGGGTTTAGACAGGAACACTTCAGGGTTCATTTGGAGAATGGAAACAGGGAGAAATAGCATAGGAATTAAAGCGATAAATACAGTAAGATGAGACCTGGAAGGTTACCTAAAGTCTGCTTACAAGAGGAAATTAAAAGAATACAAAACAATAATCTTTCAGTAAAGGGAGAGAAAATTGATAAAGTCATTGAGAGAATTGGGAGATGGAGAAACATTAAACTGGATTTGAGGGGGAGTGTCAAGAGGGATGAAAAAGGAAAATTTAAAGAAATATTGCTAAATGAAATGGGATCAGAAAGTACAAGAAGATTAGGAAAGGATTAATAAATCCTTCTTTTGCAAATGGTATGAGAAATAAAAAAAAGGTAGGTTCATAGAGTTACTGGTCAAATAAAGAAATAGGGTATACGCACAAAGAAGAATAGGCTAGAATTAGGTGTGGAAATGTAGGAAAGGCAGGGAATAAAGGATTAAAGGATGTAAAGTGCAGACTATGTGGTTCAGAAGATGAGGACGTACTGTACATATGGACGTGTAGTAAGGCATGGGAATTTATTGATAAAAGTTTGATCCGGGAGGTAGAAATTGGGTTGGCTGAAGGTTAAATCGAGATAAAAGATAAACTTTGTAAAACTCTCGCTGGAGAACCAAGGCTAAGTCTCTGCAGGTATGCGATGGAGTTTGAGCAAATAGCGTGAGATTTGGCTCAAAATAATGAGGAAAATCTATCAAATCCATTGTTAGAGAGCCTTTGAGTGGAATAAAGACAGAGTTAGACAATTTCCGTAGTAAATACCTGGAAATGGGCCGTTTAATTCTTATGTTTTTTTAATGTGTTTACGCATTATGGTTAGGTATTAAGGCCTAGTAATTTAGTTTATTAATTCAGGTATAATTTATGTATTTAGGTTTATGCACTGGCAAATAAAGGGTAGGTAATATGTAAACACCTGAATAGGGTATACATGTGTGAAATAAACTGAAATTGAATTGAATATTGAGGATCGAAATTCACTTAGGTAAGTTCGCTTGATCATTCAATTATGATTCCCACGTCGTTTTCAGGATAACTATTGTAGATATTTAGGTTTGACAATTTTTGACAGTTTTTATTACAAAAAAAAGCAAAAAGGTTGGATTACATGAATTATAAACTATGTCTTCATACAGTGTTACAAAAACCTTCGTTGCTAAAGCAACTGATTGGTTGTAAAACTGCTCAAAAACGTTGGACCATCCAACTGTGTTCCTCATACTGCTTATATCTAAAACGTTCCTAATCTAAGGCTAAGTCTAAGGGTATGTGGACCTAGTTATTTATGAGGTTTTATAATCGCTACAAACAAGTTTTTGGTATTGTTTCTCATATTTTTTGAAACGTGCATATAGCCCTATGAAGTCGTAACTTTTCGGCTCCTTTTTTGGAGAACATAATACAATTTATGTCAATAAGAGTAAAAGTCTGCATTTTATGCCCCGTTTCCAGCGCTGATAAAGAAATCAATTTTTCAGAAAGTTTCTAGTAAGTGATAGACTCACGAGGAAACCAAATAGAGGTCTTGTCCAAGACAAGTGTAACGTCCTAAGTTGTGGAATACTTGGGACGTGAGAGTCTTAATATGAAAATGCCCTTAAAAGCGCGATCTATAGTATCATCGGACATTCTGCGGGAGATAGCACTTTTGTTGAACGGTTTGCCTAAAAATTCTAATACCCTCCTAGTTTTTCGATTAAAGGGATCCAGTCTGCGTACTTTGCAGAAGTTTAACCAATTTTTCAAGGTACTATTATACTGCCTAATTGTATGATTTGCTGAAGAAGCCACTGAAATCCTTAATGTTGATTCTGATAGATCTTTCTGTCCATGACTTTTCCTGATAGTCGCCCTGCAGCCAGAGTGAACGAAGCTGTTAAGGAATAATGATGAGATATACAATGAGGCAGAAGAAGTGTTGAGCTTAGAAAAAATATAAGTGGTTCACTTATCAACATAGATTGAAAAAAGCGGTGAGCATGGTTGTGATGTCCGCCAGGAAACAACCACAATCCCAAAAGCAATGTCTGTTATAATTTTTCGTGAGATTTTCAAAACCATCCAAAAAGGAGAAATGGCGTAGAAATTTTCGTCTCACCAAGAGATTGTGAGGGCGTCAATAGCCACGGCGTCAGAATCACGATTCCAAGAACAAAATTTATTTTATTTAGAATTAAATTAAGACGCAAATAGGTCAATGGTAGAATTAGGAGAATTTAGCAAAATCCTTCGAAAGTCATAATCTACTAGTTTTTATTCAGTGTCCACGTTTCAAATTTTAGACTCGCTTCTTTAACATTATCTTCTACAGCAATGTACAAGACGTAAATTCAAATTCTTCTACTCTTGCACTATTTTTAAATCTGTCTACTTTATAAGTGGAGATGGTAGCGCTGAATGCCTCCCCATATTGTTGATGTTTGTGATGGCGGTTGTGTTATTAACGCGCAAAAAAATCTCTCAGTTATAGAGCTTCGAAGCAAAAGTTTTCAGTGCACAAAGCGCTGCTCAAAGTTATAGAAGATTTATATGCCAAGATTGTTCTTCTATGTTCCAAAAGCCATAGGCAGACTTGCACTTGCATAATACCCCTGCCCAACACGATTTTGACACGTTAGAAAAAATTTCCTTTTCAAAAAGAAGCTGACATATTGAACTACATGCTATACGTAGGTTTTTCCTGAAGTGAATTTAAATTGGGTGCAAAGAGTTTGGCAAAGACATCCGTTCATCATAGTTGCAATGAACTATTTTTAATGCTTGAAACTTAGCTTATTCTAAAGCTTTTGTGTAACCCATCCCATAGGGTACTTCTAGATGACAAAAGACAAGACTTCCTATTAACTAGGAAAATTATCGTATGGTACAAGACTTTCTCCTTAAAAAGGAATTCATTAGAGAAATTATATTCTCATGCTTTTTTGAAGGTAATTCTTATGTAAGATTTGTCGAACTTAACTGAAAAAATGAAAATTGCAACCTTCTGGTAAAAGTAAGGGTACTGTTTTTGTAATTAATTACGAAACCTACAGATTGAAGTACACTTACCTCGCGTAGCAAGGCCGCTTATTAGTTGACCGGCTTTATGTTCGTTGACGCTTGAATGGTTCTGCCTTCCCCCTGAGCGTCCCTTGACTTCATCATCAGACGTATTTTAGTCAGGGGGAACAAATGCTTGCATAGGTTTTCGCTTAAGCGGAATCTGGTATGCTTTTACACACTGAAGGACATATTTGTCGGCAGTGATTTTTTTCTAGAATGGAAGAAAGTTTCTCAAACGGCCTGCCAAACATACCTTCATCTTCGTCCGTTTCGTGCTGATGACCGGGATTTGTCCGTTGATTGTTTCGAAGACTGATGTCTTCGGGATATTTGCTGAGATGCTGTTTACTGAAATCTCTGGAATAGTTAATTCGATTGGGAGTTTCTGTTGTGGATCGCACACAATGATTTTTGGTTCCTCAAAGACAAGCTCCTCGGTCGTATATGCCCAGACCTATGATTATATGGGGTTTTCCCAGAAGGAGTTGGTTTGAAGGCTTTACTCATTTTCTTCAAATAATTTACCTCAATAACTTTTTTTGTTGAATCATCCCAGAAGATGAAGGTACCCCTACTTCATTTATCTCAAATAGTCTTAATCGATTTACTGTAACCTGGTGCAGTTAATTCTCTTCGAGCACCCGTTTCTGCCTGGTGAATTTAAGTAACTAATTTATTGGTATATAATATGAATGCTGTCTCAAGAACCACAAATTAAACTCACCAGATTTGGGATTTGCAGGGGTCAGTTTGACAGAGAACTTCGTGATCGTAAAGGAGATCGGGAGACTTATAATAGGCTCTGGGATACTCCTCTTGATGAAGTTGGCGAAGTGCTTCGTGAAGAATTTCCCGACGAAGTATGAGCTGCCGAATAATGAAATGATTCTACATTCTTCATTGAACGTCTGCGATAATCACTGCTTACTTTTTTCTCCAATTTTCTCATTCTTCGTACCAGATCAATGATGTGCGTATCCTTAGGCCGTTTACGTTAATATTTCCCCATTGAAGTCCAAAAAATAAAATGAAAAAATCATGACTTTATGTGTTGTGGCAGCTAGCAAAAAAAAAAACGAATAAAGCGATAGTGGTAGAACGTAGTGAAGGCAGGCAGGGAGATTTTTTTACTTTAAACTTTGAGGATATCTAGCGAAGAGTAGCGAAACTGCAATAGTAATTCCGAGAACTAGGTGAAAAGTATAATGAATAATTGTTGTCAATTTGCAAAGTATCATAGCAAAGAGTCATCTTAAAGACTTCCTCAGCTTAAAATAAATTTTTGATAGTATAATCAGATGAAAACCTGCAAGATATTATATGACTATGAAATCAGCAAGCAAATAGGTGCAAGGAATTAAATAATATTTACACATGTGAGAAGAACTGTCCAGATTAATCTTGCAAAGTTAAAAAAATATAATTTAAACGTATTTGATAATTATATTTTAAAAAGAGTTTACAGCTGCTGCGCAGAATAAACTAATTTGGTGATATTCTTTTTTGTTTATTTGATAAGTATGTTTGTTACGTTATTAGATCTTCTCGTCTGTCATATAAGATATATTTCCCTAAAAAATGTGTCTTTTATACATGCTAGCTAACTAGGTTAGTAACTAGTTTGGCAGTCAGTTTGATCGTACGAAGACAGGTTATCATGGTTTCAATAATGTGGAATTGATTTTTACTAATGTGGATTTATGTTTTTATTAGGTAAAAAAGTGAAAATGTCATATTCTCTACACCAAAAAGCCATTTTCATTTTGATTGAAGCTACTGGATAATTTTGGTTAGATCTAATTTGGTGCACCTGCACTGGGTAGATCCTGACAAATATATTGATCCTAAAATAATAATTTTTTGTAACGGATCTATACAGGCTGGGCCTGTAAGATATATTCATGCTAGGGAAATACGTTTCAGTAATAGATATATAAGACCATCATGAGAAAATAAACGGTGCATTCATAGAGTATTTATTTTTATTTTTAAGAATTCCGTTTCACCCAGGTAAAGAACTAAGCTTTATGTGTCAGACGATTAGCTTCAGAAGAAGTTTGTCGTATTTGTGAAGGCTAAGACATGTTAAATATATTTATTCTAGCAAGACAGTTTTTGTGATAAATAAGAGTTTGTCTCAAGTTACCACATGATTTGGCTTTAACCCGATTTGTCTTACCTGTAAAGGCTAGGGCCTTTTAGATAAATTATTCCTGCTCGACAACAGGCAGGTTATTTGTTTAGGTGCATTTTGTTGGATCAGAATTAGTTAAGACCTGAATATATATGAATTTTGTCAAATATTTCCACCTAGACAAACGGGAAATCCCGTACAGAAGATTAGATTTTGGCAAAAAACAAATTTTTTGGTATCTTTAGTCATAAGCGTTGCTAATGAACTATCTCACAATAAAAGCCAAAAATAGGGGTTGAAAATTCAGGCAAGCTCAACCGACGTTCAACGCAGGGGACATCATGTGGGCTTACCTGCGACGCTTCCTTCCTGATTAGGCCTTGAATTGCCAGGTTTGCAGTCACCTCTATCAAATTATGCTGCCTTTCGAGCTCACTAGCTGGCCTCGCACGCCACATCTTGAAACCTCCCGCACTTCTTAAGGGATATTGCTGCAGGCACGCTCATGCCCAAGATGGTGCCTACAGCATACCTTACTCATTTGAGCAGCTGCTCCAATTTTTTTATGGCAGCATGGAGCGCAGTTTTTACAGAGCAGCCCAACTGGAGCGGGTGCTTCTCTGTGTAGACCAGTTTCTCTAGCGTCTTCAGCTGAAGGACGTCAAACTGATTGTCCGGTAATCCTTAGCAGTATTATATTCCTTTTTTGTAGGATTAGTAATGAAAACACCTTTGCAATCCTTTGAAACCGATGGCATGTGTTTAAGTGCAATACTTGCTCTGAATAGATTTCTTAGTTAGGAGATGACGCAGTGCATGTATTTTTATAGGAGCATTGGGTAGTTGCCATCCGCTTCCGGTGATCTAGCCGCGTAGAAGGATCCGATAGCATTCTCTTTCTCTCTCTCTCTCTCTTGGCCACAAAAATCCTTTTCTTAGACAATTAAAGCTTACTGAGAACATGGACAGTAGACTTTTATTAGGTGATCCAGCGTTTTTTCTTAATCCTGGGCAAACTCGCTATGTCGAGCTGTATGAGCCCGAGTTGAATCTCCGGATTTTTTCCAGAACCTTACGAAGCCCGCTACCTCAAAGAAATTCTTACATTTCTTTGGAAGCCTCTCCAATCTTCCTATTTGAAGGTTCTAATCTTTTTCTTCCCGATGTTTTTGATCTCTAAATCCACATGTTTATCTAGCGCTAACTATAACCAAATATACAAGCGGCCGAAGAGAGATTTCTCGTCAGTGACTTTTCAACGCACTACCATGCTCCTCAGTTCTTTCGAGCATAAAATCAAATCAAACCTTACTTTTGCTTTTAATCAGAAATGTGAGAGTATAACCTGTTCATTGCCGTTGTTGTTTGTGCTCCTCTTACCATATAGTCGAAATTTTCGTCACATATTGGCAGTAGAGGAATAGTGCTTTCCCCTATATTTTCTCCGTTTTTGACCCAGAGTCTCACCTGACTAACGCCGAGGTCCCTGGGGCAGATATTATAAACCAAAATCTTATTTATTTAATAGGCGGCTATGCATGCCCTTAATACTTTTTCGCGCGGCCCCTTATGTATGGAGTTACACCCCTCTAAGCCACTAATTTCTTTCCTGTATAACCAGGATTTTTGGATCAGGACAACGCCTGTCTTTACTGCCGCCATACGCTTAGTTAGGACCGCCGCACAGTGGCGTGAAATAAAAAAACGGCAATATAATTTCAGCAAGATCAGAATAGAAATTAATTTTTTTTTAAACGCCTATAATATGCATTCGTTTAAATAATTTGTTTACAAAATACACATACATTAACGGGTGGTAATATTTCTTCAGAAAACGTCATTGCTTATGTAATAACAACAAGATTAGAAGAAAAAACGATTTGTTTCTGCAAATAAATAACTGCGATGTACATTTGTTTACACACAAGAGCTTCAATATAGTAGCAGTTTCGGGGGTTGCCTTGTACTGGCCTTGTTTTTGTATTAGGGTTCTCGAAACGTAAACAGTCAAGGCTGCAGCGCTGCCTGCACCGTTTCCATAATATTGCGCAATATACTTGACTGAGTACTTGTGCACTAACGGCTCTTCCGAGGCGAGAATCGCAACCGTCTCTCTCCCTGGCCACTGGGATACTGTGGGAGCCAGCAGTTCTAGGAATTCTTCAATTGGATGCGCTTCTATTGGAGTTCTTGCGTATAATATATTTACAGAATGAATTATTAACAAAAAATCTTGAATTTTAATGCTCATGTATCATCTTAACGATGAAAGAAAGTAACATTTCAGCAGAAATATACTTTGAAAATAAATATCCCTTAATTTCAAATATTTGTTAATAATATTTGCTCATAAGAATCAACTCTACAAGTCATTAACTGTTTCTTTCTTATACCCATGTGCATTAAATGCGAGTGACGGCAAGCATAGGAATAATTTTGTCCAAGAAATAGAAAATAAAATTCAAAAAATCGATACATTTTTCGCAGCTTACATTAATATAAAAACCTGCTTGTTTCTCGGGCACATTTTCATCGCGCGCTTCGTGCGCAGCTCGCTTCGCTCGCAAGTCTGAGTGCGCCTAGAGCGCGCGACTGTTATATCTCGCGCTACGCTCACGAGAATATATCTACCTCGCGCCTTGCGCTCGGATACTTTTAGCCTCGCGCTTTGCGCTCGATTTTTTTTAGTTTTCCCACATTGCGCTCGATTCAGATAAAAAGAAGAATATTATTTGCAAATATTATAAAATTGTCAAAACCTCTACGATTAAAATAATTGTTAAATTCGCTTGTTTTTGTGCACCGTATAATGAAAACAACAAAGTTTGAAAAAAGTGCTGCTTACGGTACGCGATTGAGTCGTCGCACTTCGCGCTCTGAAATACATTGATCGAGCGCTTTGCTTTCCAGAATAACCGAAGAAAATAAATTTCTAATCAAATACTAAATAATTAAACTTTTAGTTAAGAAAAATTAGTTCAGCTAAAAACAGATTAAAACAAAATATTTAAATAATAAAAGAGGATTTTCAACTAAAATGATCGATCATCAACCGAAGAGATTAATTTCCAATAAAGTAGTTTTACTTTCTACTAAGTAGATGAAGTTCTAAGCAAACTGAATGAGCTCTCAAATAAAATATAATACTTGTTATCTCAGCCAGAAAATACTTTAATTTTAATGTTAAAACAGCTGAATTCCATCAAAAAATACGAATTTTTAACAAGAAAGTTCAATCCTCAACCAAAAGGAATCACGCGTTCTATCAAAAAGTAATCGCTCACAAATTTATGGATCTTTTTTGAACGCATACTTTTTGTTGATAAATTTTTTTTTATACCTTGCGTCGTTTTTCTGAAAATTAAT
>JAUELO010037195.1:0-10477 GCA_032357855.1 Amphibolips quercusostensackenii | reverse complement strand
TTTTGGGCTAGAGTTTTCTAAATGTGAATTGTGTGGATATTTCCAATTAAAAAATTTATTTTCTGTTTTACACGGTGTATCTTTGGACCTGTTTCCTAAAAAGTGCAAGGGTTGGAGGCTAGGATTTTTAAAGTATGATTATGAGACTGAGAACATAATCTGCAGTTAGACCATAATCTAGATTTTTCTGAATGCGAATTTTTTGACTATTTTCAATTTAAAAATGTATTGGCTGTTATACTTTTAGTATCTTTGCACCTGTTTTGTGAAAAGTACAAGGGGAGAATGTTGGGGGTCGCTTAGCATTATTATGGTAAACAAAGAAACAGGTCTAAAGGTTCTTCGTGTAAAACAGCCAATTAATATTTAAATTAAAAATGGTCACACATTACACAATTTAAAGACTCTGGATTATACTTATAGTCCCATAATGATGTGAAACAACACCCAAAATCCAACCATTGTACCTTTCACAAAACAGGTGCAAAGATACTTCATGTACAACAACTATACATTTTTTAATTGAAAATGCTCACAAAATTCACATTGAAACAAATCTAGATTATGTTCTAAGTCCGATAATAATTTTTTTTTATTCATCCCATATACTTTTCACGAAACAGGTCTAATGATTCTCCGAGACAAGAGTGGGTACTTTCGAGAAGCCAAAAAATCTGAGAATCTATCCACACTGTGAAATTCTTAAAATGATTATTTTTTGACAAAGTCATATCTACATAGTACAAAGAGGTTGATTTTCAACGTTAAGGATTGAAGTCCAAAAATCGAAGTGGTTATTTCCGTGGGGCAAAAAAATACCAAAAATACGGCGGGATTAAATTTGTGAAAAATTCAAATTTTTTGAATGAGGTTGATTTTAGAACTGAAGGGTTGTTTTGTGAAAATTTGTTCTACGTATTTCAAGAGCCCATAATAAGGCTAAAATTCGGGTGTACTTTGCTTTTTCTGATTTAGAGTTTTTTCATAGAGGTTAGTTTTATTGTTAGTAGGGGTGTCTTTGGGAAATGGCGTGGGTGCGCGTTTAAGAGCCAAAAAAATCCAAAATTCTGATGTGTTTTAATATTTTATTTTTCTTAATTTTTATATAGTGGAGGTGCTTTTAAGTAGTGGAGCCCAAAAATCGACAATACTGCCCGAAAAAAACCTCTTAAAATCCCAAAGTTCTAAAACAAAGAAATTTGGAAATTTCGATTGTAGAGGTGCTAGCTTGATGGACATCTTAAACATGTTATTGGTATCGTGCTGAAAACTATAGGAAATCTTAGCATTGCAGATTCCGTTTTTTGAATGGAATCGATTTTAAATTACTTAGAAAAATTCTTCCCTCCCGTCTTACGATACTTCATAAGCGAACAATAATTTTTTATTTAACTAATAATGTTACTGAAAAATGGGACCCCTATCATCTCACATGAGGCAAGTCTCTCCGCGGCAAGTCACCCCTGCGGCATGTCACAACTGCGGCATCTCTATCTATCGGCTTCTCCCGTGGTCAAACTCCCTACCCTTTTCCAACGATCCGGGGTGGGGGAAGGCCAACATGTTATTGCCGAATTTTTGATCTGAATTTCAACTTCTCAGTTATATCGCGACAATAACTAATTAAATTTAACAGACATAATTATGTAAACAATTTATTATTATTCAGCAAAATATTCTCTTAGAATAATGCTAAAAAGTTGCAGTTTTTTCTAAAATTATTTACTTTTGGTCCACTTTCAAATTATAATGAGGTAATAATTACTTTCAGTTTAATAACAAAATTTTTAAAATAAATTATTATTATTTTTAATAATATTCTCCTTGAATAGTGTTAGGAAGTATCAGTTTTCTCCGGAATTTCCAACTTTTTGTCTACTTTTTACATAGAATGTGGTAATAATTACTAAAATTCAACTAAAAAAATTTTTTTAACGAATTATTATTGTTTATGACTATTTTATGCTATATAATGCTAGAAAGTTGCGGTTTTTTCTGAAATGTTCTTCTTTGTCAACTTTTTACTTAGAGCAAGGTAATAATTATTTCAATGTAAAAAACATGATTGTTAAAAAAAAATTATTATTGATTATAGCGATTGTTCTAATATTTTTAACTTTTTGTCTCCTTTTATTCTAGTAAGATAACAATTAATGCAAATTGACAAATATAATTGTTCAAACAATTAATTATGTTTTATTACTATCTTTTCTTAGAGTTTTGCTAGAACGTTGAGGGTTTTTCTAAAATTTTCAGCTTTTCTTTGACTGTTTAGATAGAAGCAAATAATAAATACTGTTATGAATATTAATTTGAACAAAAAGGCTCTCATGAACTTTTTTAAGGAAAATTTATATTTATAATATGATCTCTATAGAAAAATTGAAAAATATTTAAAATATATGTTCAAACAATTATGTTGGTTAAATTACATTAATTTTTCCCCCACTCTAGGTAAAAAAGTACAAAAAGTTGAATGTTTCAGAAAAACGGCAACTTTCTAGCATTATTCAAAGAGAACATTATGAAAAATAAAAATAAATCGTATAAAAAATTATGTTTGTTAACTTGAATTGGTTATTATTTCACTCTGAATTAAAAGTGGACAAAAAGTGGAAAATTTTTTTAAAAAATGCCATTTTCTAGCATTATTTTAAGACAATATTATTATAAATAATTAACTTTTCTTGCGCATTTGGTAGCGCTATATTTTTGCGATACATTTTGGCTTGCTAAACTTAAAAGCTGCATTAAAGAATTTATTATGGATTGTTTTTCGAAATGCTGTATGTTTAATTTCGTCTAAAATAATGACTTTTTTATATTTCTTAGTTCGCTGCACCTTAATTACCAAAATGACCAGGGAAAATGGCACTAATACTCATTGCAGACTTTGCAACCAGATTGGTCGTTCCTAACTTGACATATGGTTCACGGAGTAAAGCTATCATAAAACAAATTTTGTTTTCTTTAATATTTGTATTTCAAAAACCAATTCTTAAAATATTTTTCAATGCAAATTTCAAGTTTAGCAGACCAAAATGCATTAGGAAAATATAACAGCACTAAATGGACAAAATGACTGTAAACTAGTGTTATTGTCTCGCTTCGAATCAAAAGTTTAGAATCATTTGAAAAATTAGGAAAAAACAGCTATTTTCTATATTCTTCTAAAAGAAAAATAATAAGGACAATAATAAATTGCTTAATAGATGTACTTTAACATCTATGTGTCAGTATGAAATAGTATTTTAAGTATCAGAAATAATTTGTATTTTAAAAACCGCAAAAAATCATAATTAGCGCCAGAAGGTCACAAAACCTAATTTTTGACCTATGGGTTTTTAAGACATATAAAATAGACTTATGTTGGAGATATTTAAGAACTAATTATTTATTTGTATTTTACAGCAACTTGTAAAGAGAAATGTTGAGTTTTAACTTGATTCATCTAATATTTACGATTATGAGTAAAATGTACAAAAACGGTTTCTTTTTCTCATCGGAAATACGTGTTAAATTTCACGTTATTTGCGGAGCCTCTAAATGTATTTATTTTGCTTTTATTTTTTTTGTAGATTCCAACAAAGTGGGCGATATGCATGAAAATTTGAAAGAAAATTCCAATGCATTTTTGGACCACCCTAACGTGGACACATCTTCTCCTAAGTCGTCAAATTTCTTTTCAGAAACATAAAAAACTAATAAAATGTCCACTACTTTCCGTTTGAACTTTCTACTCTGTGACATGAAGCTTATGCTTTTGAGAAAAAACGAACTTTGCGTCAATTTACAACTACTTTTGGTTTCGTAGCTTTTGAATACCAAGAATATCCATATTTTTATAAAATATAAAAAAGGTTTACATGGACAGTAGAGACGGCGGGGGTGGGGGGTCGTCACAAATCTATGTTTGTCCACAAGGAGAGAGGCGAAGTGTTAAAAAGTGGTAAAAATTGTCCACGTTGTATACAGACGACCCCTTAATTAAACATTTTACAATAAAACAATTTTTAATACAATTTTCAAATCAATTGACAAGATGTATGTATATGAATACGGATGTGTGTATAGAAGGGGTGTGTATGGCTATGTATCAGTTTTTTATGAACACGATAACTTGAAGACGGTTAGAGATAAATTGATCAATTTTGGAGACAAATTTCCACGTCTAATATCTCAAAAATAACCAAAGGATTTTTAAGAATATTCATTACATTTTTTAGAACTTCATATTATTTAAAAAATCGGTTTTTTATATTAAAATCTACTTCACTAACATAATTTAAAGAATATAAAATATTCCTTGACTCGGGGCTAATCCATTAACCTATAATAATAGATATTATTAAAGAGTGAGGAAGTTGTGGTCATTTATAATATTTGAAAAATTTATTTTTATAGTACACATTTTCTCATTTACATAATTCATAGTTGATTCAAGAATAGAAATATTCTTTGATCATAGAAGAATCTATTGTCCCATAATATAAATACATTTTATTGACGAGTACTGATGTTATGGTCATTCGCGATTTTTGAAAAATCGCTTTATTTAAAATTAAACATTTTTATCACATAATTCAAAGTTCATGCAAAAGAAGAAAAGATTTCTTGATTCGAGACCAATCCATTGACCCATAATATTAATATATTGTATTGAAGAGTACGGAAGTTATGATAATTTATATCATTTGAAAAATCTGTTTTTTACAGAAAAACTTTTTTCACTAACATAATTCCAAGTTTATGCAAAAATAGAAAAGGCTTGCTTATACGAAAAGTTTTTATTGACCTATTTGTATTTTTTTTACTTTGACTTTGTCTATGAGGAAGCACATATACTGCTAATTAATCATAATAAGGAAGCAAAGTTCTCTTCAAATAAAAACTATAAAATTGCAAATACAATAGCAAATACAATCAAAGTGGAAACAACCGAGATTGAATTGACAGCTAGTTTGTTTCTATATTAATTTATTCACATGAGCATTGTGAAAAGGGCAATTTTCAAAAAAAGATTTTTACAAAAAATTTACAAATATTATGAAATAATTTCAATTTATTTAAGGGAACTTACCGAATTCAAATGATTTGCATATTAATTAACATAGTTATTGTAAAAAAATAATGCCAATAAATATACAACTTAGTGTTTTCATAAAAAAAAATTTTTGTTTGTTTAAATCGACTACAATTTATGTCTAACACAATAGTCAATTGTAAAACTTCATAAATCGTGTAACGTGACTTAGTTACTATTTTTTCAGAAATCTGTATCTTAAATTTTAGTTACTTTTTCCTTATCCTGTATTTTTGTATGTCTCCTTTTTGGAAGCTTTCTTAGCGCTGGAAATATTTCAAAATATAAAAAAAAACACAATTTGCGGTACAACAATACTCCAAGTATATGCAATAACCCTTTAAAAATATATCGCGTACCTTTTATTTTAACTTATAAATATTTCTTTGAAAATTAAGGCAGTGATAGGAAGAGTGAGGTAAATTTGAATTAACTTTTGAGGATCTTTGAAGTTTTTTGCTATAGAAAATAAGTTCCTTTTTTAAAAAAGAATAAGTAACTTCAACGAGTTTTCTTTTTTTTCCAAAGTAATGTAACTGTTACTCGTTCCTTTCAGAACAGAAAATTACGCAAAGAGACTCAATTATTAATAGTGAAAACTAATTTGTCGTATCTACAGTAAGGCATTTTAAGACGATAAGCAAAAGAGAAAATAATAAATCTACGCGAAAGTTGCATTGCAAACACAAAATAAACAACTTTTTTATTTTGCCGTTATAACTTTTTGAATAAAAACTTTTTGAAGAAAGCTTATTAGAACTGTAGAAAAAATGAAGAGAGGATGGGATAAATTATAAAGTTTAGAATTTCTGAACTATACAATAGCCAAAAACGTCTCACAGTATAGAAAAAAATTTCGTTCAACACAATTTATTTCTTTAATTAAATAAGTAATAAAATTTTTATTTTCCAATTTTTGAAAAGTTAGAGATATAACCTATGTGTGATTTTTTTGTATTCCTATTGAAAAATGATTAGTTTTTTCTTGTGGAAACGAAATTTTTTCTGTGTCAATATTGTGTATACATATTTTTGGTTTCTCAAATAATAATGAGACTAGTATGCATCGTAATCGCCATGATTCTATAATATGATTTTCAAACTTTTATTTTTTGTTATTTGTAAATTATGTACATATTGTGTACCAGTTCCGTCTTCAACAAGGCCTTTATTCAGCGCACAAAAAACAGTAAATGCAAATAAATACATTTTTTAAACGATCGAGGAAAACAAAAACAATGTTTCGTAAAAAGTTCTAGAAGAATTTCCTGTTCTATATATAATAATTTTCCCTCCAATCTATTACGTATATTTTAAAAAGAGATAAAAAATCCGCTTTTTGTAAATTGCACATTTTCGGTGTATCGTATTTATTATACATAATTAAGGCAGAAAAAAATCAAATGAAAGTTAAGAAAAACAGAAAATTTTTTTTTTTAAATTAAGTAAATTTCCCCCTTGGTATGCCGGGGATTTTCTCTAATTTTTCGTAAACATTTTTTAAAAATTCGTAATTTTAAACTCAGATAAATTGAAAATAATAAAATAATTTTTTTCGGTCGTTTGTCACAAAAATCAACAAATTTTGTATTCGTCTGTGTTTTTTTTATTTAACTTTTGATGATGATTGAAATATTATATCCAAAAAATATGAGAACTTGCACCTGCGAATCAAAACCAACTACAAATAAGAAAATATTTGTGTGATTCAAAGAAAAAAATTTCTTACAACACATGTTGTTTGATTTAAACATAATTCGTTTAAATCTAATAAAATATATGTTCAACTTGAACATTTTTTTATTTGTTAGATATCTCGGACAATAAAATTATTAACCGATTTACATAAAGCATTTCAGAATCAATGAAAAACAAGTAAAAATTAGTAAACCAGTAATTAGGTCATCAAAATACATCAGTATATGAGGTTCGAAACATCTTAATGATGTGTAAAAAATATATCATATGTAGACAAGAGAATGAAAGCTTAGGTCGAGGCTGTTATATCTTATCTTTCTTCAACTTCTTTGTTTTTAGACGATTAGTATCGGCAAACAGACTAACGAAAGTTACGAAATTTACAAATACATTGAACTGAATTTTTTAACTTTACTAAAATAATAGTGGATAATCTCCCTACCCTTTTTAAACGTCCCGAGGTGTGCGGAAAGCACCCCTGTGACTAGCCACATAAATAATACTGTTCAAATTTCTTTCCACCGGTGAGAGATGCCGCAAAAATGTCAATTTCACCATGAGAAATGCCGCGAGTAAGAAATCTATGGTAATGCATAATTTTTGAAAATACGGTTTTTTATAGCAAATTTTTTTTTAACGTTATTCAAAATTGATGCAAGAATATAAAATATTCCTTGGTTTAAGACTTATCGATTGGCCTATAATATTAATACATTTTATTAAAGAGTAAAGAAGTTATGCTTCTTCGTAATATTTGAAACATTTGTCTTAAACAGAAAAACATTTTTCATCAACATAATTAAAAGTTGATGCATAAATAGAAAAGACTTTTCGATCATAAATTTTCAAATAAAATAATTATGACAATTTTCGTAAAAAAATCATATAGCTGAGAAAAGGATGGGGTGCGACAGAATTTCTCCCTTTTCTTTTCCAGCTCGAAAGATTACCATTTTAAATACAAAATTTGATGTCTCTGATTTATCCTTGTACTATGCAATTTTTTGCATTATTTTGTATTTTTTGTAAATAAATATCCTTAAATTGATTAACATAAAAACTTTAGTTTGTCTATTATTTTAAAATTTCGCTCTCTGAGTGGCCACATTTTCATCGCGTGCGGCTCGCTTTGCTCGCAAGCTTGAGCGCGCCTAGGGCGCGCCTCTTTCGGATCTCGCGCTTCGCGCTTGATAATAAGATACCTCGCGCTTTACGCTTAGACATTTTGAGACCTCGCGCTTTGCGCTTGAATGTTCATTCTTTGCACTAGGAATGCTTGAATGAAACTTTATTAAAAACATCTCTTTTAGATCCCAGTATTTATATGTATTTTCATATTTTGAATTTTCTACGTAAGTATAGTTAAAGATGTTAAAGAATAAATTGCTCAAAGCTCTATAGATTTTGAGATTATAATTCTCATCGTGACACTTGTGCCACGTGATTGATTTTTTTCTGAATCACCTTAAAATAAAAAGCTACAATAGAATTTTTGTCATCATATTATTTTTGATGAATAAAACAAAATATCCTACAAGTCTTGTTTAAAATTTTTTATGTATTTTGCATCTTTCAGCCTAATATTGGAATTTTGATTATTGCATATGAATTTTGGTGAATAAATTAAAAACGAGGACTTCTGTCAAAAAATATTTTGAAGAAATTTTGTAGGAATTTTCAAACGCTGAAATCAATATTTCGCATCGTTTGGTTCAAAATTTGAATTGTCGACTGTTTTCCAAGTATTTACGATAAATAAAATCAAAATGACAAGTCATATCGAAAAATCATTTGAATAAATTTTGTACGACTTTTTGAAATTTTCAATTTTGTAGGACTTTTGAAAGATATAATTGCATTTCAAGACTTTTTCTCGTATGTTCCATCGTTTGGTTCAACATTTGAATATTGAATTTTCCCATAGAGTTTCAAATAAATAAAACCAAAATAAAGCGTTATATCGAAAAATGTTTATATCAAATTTTGTAAGACTTTTGAAAAGCTACAATTGTTCTTCAAGACTTTTTCTCGCATCTCACGACGTTTGGTTCGAAATTCGAATTTTTTATTTATTTCATAATATTTTCGATGAATAAAACCGAAATAATAAGTCCTATTGCAAAATATTTGAAAAAAATGTTTTTGAACTTTTCAAAAGCTACAATTACATTTTAAAGCTTTTTTCTATATTTTCTGTGGCTTGTCTCAAAATTAGAATTTTCGATTTTTTATAGTATTTTGGAAAATTTAAACGAAAATATCAAGTCTTATCAAAAAATGTTTAGTAGAAAAACTATAGGTCCTTTAAAAAGGTACAATTCTTCTGTAGACATTTTTTACTTATCTGTCGTCGTTTGGCTGAAAATGATCATTTTCGGCTTGTTAATTTCCGATGCATTAAAAAAAATCGAATCTTATCGAAAAATGGTTTAAAAAAAATTGTAGATATTTCAGAGGGCTTAAATTTCTTCCTCATACTTTTTTCACGCATCTATTTTCGTTTGGCGTAAAAACGCAATATCAGATTTTTGGATAGCATTTTCGATGGATAAAACCACAACCGTTGGTCAAGAAATACTGGTTAACGAACTCTTTCTTTCTTTTAGGACCCAGAAAAAGTGTGCCAAAGCTTGATTCAATCCGTTTTTTTCGAGAGTTATCGTGTTTACGGACGGACGGACAGACAGACAGACGCCATCGCCAAAACTCGGTTTTCGTTTTTAGGGGGTTTTGAAACGTAGAGGTCTGTTAAAAAACTATGGTGTGGATTTTCAGACAATTCTGATACTTTTTCAATCATAAATGATGAGAATGTAAAAAGTGGTCTCAAAAATTTTTTAAATGTGCTCACTTTTTGAATTTTTATCCAAAATAGCTGGCTAACGCACTTGTCCTTTTCCTTAAGGCTTTAATCGAGTGTTCTAAAGCTCAATCCAATCGGATCATTTTTTCGAAAGTTATCGGGTCTACAGACTACAGACTAGATTTTTTTTATTTTTAATGTTGTTTTTTTACAAATAAAGCAAAAACCACGCGTCCAATCAAAAAGTAATCGGTAACAAATTTTCAGATCTTTTTTGTTTGCATAGTTTTTGTGATATCATCTTTTTCTGTACTTGGCATAATTTGACCTTTATATAGAATTTTTTATTTCTCATTATTTTTTGTGTAATCAAAAATGTTAATTTTCGATTTTTTAAAAATTTAAAAATTTGTTATAAGAGTCTTGTTAGGCTTTAAAAAAGCAATGTTTTTCTTCCTTTGACTTTTTTTCATCTCGTGCGTTGTGTGAATAAAAATTTGCGTTTTCGTTTGTTTATTTGAATTTTGAAAATACTATAACTTATGTTATTTTTATTTTATCGAAACAAGTCATTGAAGTAAATTGTTCGTATTTTTAAATACTATTTATAGCCGTACATAGAATTTCTAAGTTTCGAAAAAAAGTGTTAAAAATATTCAAAATGTGCTCACTTTTTGAATTTTTATCCAAAATAGCTGGTTAACGAACTAGTTCTTTCTTTTAGGGCCCAGAAAAAGTGTGCCGAAGCTTGATATAATCCGTCCATTTTGTCGAGAGTTACGTGTTTACGGACGGGCGGACGGACGGACAGACAGACGCCATCGCCAAAACTCGATTTTTATTTTCAGGGGGCCTTAAAACGTGGAGATCAGTTGAAAAACTGTGGTGTGAAT
>JAUELO010037190.1:0-10477 GCA_032357855.1 Amphibolips quercusostensackenii | reverse complement strand
AAAGCATTAAACAATTATTTTCATTAAAACAATCAAATAAATTTTCCTTCATATTTTTTTGTTGGAATTTTATTTCTGAAAACTCAAATTATCTGTAACCTTTTATACTAATTTTTCAAGAAATTAATAAGTCAATATTTAATCCGTGCGCAACATAAAAAGCATTAAACAATTATTTTCATTAAAACAATCAAATAAATTTTCCTTCATATTTTTTTGTTGGAATTTTATTTCTAAAAACTCAAATTATCTGTAACCTTTTATACTAATTTTTCAAAAAATTAATAAGTCAATATTTATTCCGTGCGCAACATGAAAAGCATTAAGCAATGATTTTCATTTAAACATTTAAATAAATTATCCTTTAAATTTTTTGTGGAATTTTATTTCTGAAAATTTCAATTATTACCAATTGTTTATAGTAATTTAAAAAAAAAAAAGAAAACATAATACTAAAATATATTTTGAAAATCGAATTTAGATATTCATTTAAGCATTATTCTGTAAATTTAAAAATTAAAATAACTTTTACTTTGCCTTTTTTTTTAAATTTTTACTTTCATTTATTAAAATATGATATATTAGTACCTTTTTATACTACCTTAAGAAAGAATTAAAACAAGTTTATATATAATTTCAAAAATTAAATTCAGATACCCATTTCCCAACATCAGATACGTTAAAAAAATTATATATAAGTAGAATAGAGGTACATATTTATAATATAAACAAACATTATTTATGTAAATTATATACAATACTGAATTACATAACTTTCCAGTAATTAATCAATTTATGTTACTCAATTTTATAAAAACTAAATTCAATTCCTTATTTAATGTAATATTCTGAAAAATTATCCAGCTTATAATAATTAATTATTTTGCAAAGAAAGAAGCATTAAACTATAAAGTCCATCAAAACATTAAAATAATTTTTACTGCGTAATTTTTTTTATTTTTCATTTCTAAAAATTTGATTAATTAATTACGTTTTGAACTGATTCTAAAAAATATCCGTTTTCATAGAATCACTTAATACTTAAGTAATCATTTCACAACATAAAAGAATCAACTATTATTTTCCTTGAAACATTTAAATAATTTGTACTTAATTTTTTTTCAATTTTAAACTTTTATTTATAAATATTACATTCATTGTTAAGATCTTTCAATGATTCTAGAAAATTTAAGTTTCAAAAGAATGATTTAATAATAATAATATCATGATAATAAATATTGGCAATGAAATAATGTTTAACATTATTTTTATTTAAACATTCAAATATTTTCAGTTTATATATTTGAAAAAAATTTCAATTCCATTTCTGAACATTTTGGAAGAAATTGAGTTCAGATAATCACTTCGCATTTTATTTTCTCAGAAATAAAACGAAAACTACGCATAATATCCAAAAATAAAAAATAACACATTTTTAAATCTTCTTTGGGTGAACAACTTTTGTTTAATAATTTTTTTCGTTCCCTGCATCGTTTTTTTAAAAAATATAATTTTTCCACTTTTGATGTTATTTCACACGATTAAAAAAAAATACTACGTATCCTATCAAAGAACAATAGGACAGAAATTTGTAACTCTTTGTTAGATGAACAACTTTTTTTCATAGCTTGTGTAGTTTGTCCAAAAATTTAATTTTTTTACATTTTATTTTCTCAAGAATAAAACAAAAACTACGCATCATATCCAAAAATGAATAATAACAAATTTGTAAATCTTCTTTGGGTGAGCAACTTTTGTTTATTAATTTTTTTTTCGTTTTCTGTGTCGTTTTTCAAAAAATTTAATTTTTTTATTTTTAATGTTTTCTTTCATGATCAAAACAACAACTACATATCCTATCAAAAAACAATAGCAAAAAAATTTTTAACTCTTTTTTAGACGAACAACTTTTTTTCATAGCTTGTGTCGTTTGTCTAAAAATTTAATTTTTTTATTTATTTTATTTTCTTAGGAATAAAACAAAAACTATGCATCATATCCAAAAATGAATAAAAACAAAGTCGTTTTTTTTTAAGTGCACAACTTTTGTTTATTAATTTTTTTCTTTTCCTGCATCGTTTTCCAGAAAATATAATTTTTTAATTTTAATGTTTTTTTGCACGATTAAAACAAAAACTACTTATCCTATCAAAAAACAATAGGAAACAAATTTGTAACTCTTTTTTAGATGAACAACTCTTTTTCATAGCTTGTGTCGTTTGTCAAAAAATTTAATTTTTTTAAATTTTATTTCTTTAAGAATAAAACAAAAACTACGCATCATATCCAAAAAAGAATAATAACAAATTTGTAAATATTTTTTGGGTGAACAAATTTTGTTTATTAATTTTTTTACTTTACTGCGTCGTTTAAAAAAAAATATTTTAAATGTTATTTTTCACGATCAAAACAAAAACTACGTGTCCTTTCAAAAAACAATAAAAAACAAATTTGGAACTCTTTTTCAGATGTACAACTTTTTTTCGTAGCTTGTGTCGTTTGTCCAGAAAATTTAATTTCTTTTATTTTTAATGTTGATTTTTACGAATAGAACGAAAACTATGCGTCCTATAAATAAGTAGTTAATGGAAAATTTATAGATCTTATTTAGGTGCACAATTCTTGTTTATATATCTTTTTTTGTATCTTGCATAGTTTGACCGCAAAATGAAAACTTTGATTTTCCACTATATTTTGTGCTATCAAAATTTGTTTTTTCGATTTTTCAAGAAAATTCCAAAATTTGCTATGACAATTTGGTAGGGACTTGAAAAAAAAAACGTTTTTCTAGTCCTGGCTTTTTTCATGTCGTGCGTTGTATGGCTTAAAATTGTCATTTTCGTTTGTTCTTTTGAATTTTAAAAATGCTATAACTCTGATCATCCTTTTCTTTTCATCGCAAAAATTCGTTTGGATAAATTGTTCGTCTTTAAGAGAACTACGAAGAGCCGTACATACAACTTTAAAATGTTAAAAACAATTGTTTAAAAAATTTTTCAAATTCTCTATATTTTTAATTTGTTATATATTCGTCCTTTCGGTTTGAAAACTCCCATATTTTGGTCCAAATTTCATCTCTTTTGTTGTTGAAAATGCAACATTTTTATTACAATTGATCGGTTTTGGTTGAAGAGTTTACTATTTTGTCAAAAATTTGTTCTTTCTTTTTGTTAAAATGTAATTTTTTCAAATTAAAAAACTCAGTTTGTAAAACGTGGGTCGATTTTTGTTTCTATTAGAAGCACAATATTATGTAAAAGAAAATAATCAAATTAATGTTTGTATTTAGAGAAAATTAAGAATCGTAGATACTATTTGTTTTAAGTGTATATTCCTTGAAACTAAAACTTTCAATATGAAAAATTGTGTTATAATTGAATTTAAAATTGTTTATTTTTTTAAATATTAGGATAAAATCCAGTTTGTAAAATGCAGATCGATTTGTGCTTCTCTCAGTAACACAAAAGTATGTAATAAATAATAATCAAATTTATGTTTGTCTTTAGAAAAAATTACCAATCGTGGATAATATTTGTTTTAGACAATATGCAATATTTTTTTAACTTTTAATTTTAAAAAATTTGTTATTATAATATTTAAAATTGTTAATCATTTTTAAAATAATATAAAACACAGTTTGTAAAATTCAGGACGATTTCTATTTTTGTGTTTGTCTTTATAGAAGTCTTTGTGTTTGCCTTTAAGGGAAATTAATAATTGTAGATATTATTTGTTTCAAGTAATGAATATTTGTTAAACTGTCAATAATAGAAAATTTTTCATTGTAGAATTCAAATTTTGTTTTTAATATTAGGGTGAAAGCTAGTTTGTAAACTGAAGGTCGATTTCTGTTTTTGTCAGTAACACAAGAGTATCAAATTTGTGTTTTTCTTTAGAGAAAATTGACAATCGTTGACAATAGTTGTTAAACTCCTAATATAAAAAAAAACATGTTGATATGGAATTTGAAATTGTTTATCTTTTAAATATGATGGTGATATACAGCTTGTAAAATTAAGGAAAATTTTTGTTTCTATCAGTAGCGCAAGAGTATAGAATAGTGAATAGTAATTATGTTTGTATTTAAAGAAAATTAATAATGGTAGATATTATTTGTCTTAAGCAATATTCATTTGTTAAAGGGTTAATATTGAAAAATGTTTGAGTATAGAATTTAAAATTGTTTATCTTTTTAATATTAGGATGAAACCCAGTTTTTAAAATGCACGTCGATTTTTGTTTCTGTCAGTAGCACAAGAGTATGGAATAGGCAATAGTCAAATTTATATTTGTAGGGAAAATAAGCAATCGTAGATAATATTTGTTTTAAACAATATATATATATATATATATATTTTTTATTCTCTTGATATTGAAAAATTTATCATTATGGAATTTAAAGTTGTATATCTTTATAATATTAGGGTGAAGCCCAGTTTGTAAAATGCAAGTTGATTTATGTTTCTGTCAGTAGCAGATCAGTAAGGAATAGTCAAATTTATGTTTATCTTTAGAAATAACTAACGATCAATGGTAATAGTTGTTAAACTCTCAATATGAAAAAACGTCTTCAAAGAAAATTAATCATGGTAGATATTATTTGTTTTAAGCAATATTCATTTGTTAAGCGGTCCATATTTAAAAATGTTAATCATGGAATTGAAAATTGTTTATCTTTTTAATATTAGGATGAAATCCAGTTTGTAAAATGCAATTCGAATGTTCGATTTTTTTTTCAGTAGCACAAGATGTTTGTCTTTAAAGAAAATTACCCATCTTCGATAATATTTATTTCCGGCAGTATACATTTGTTAAACTCTTAATATTAAAAAATGAGTGATAACGAAATATGAAATTGCTTGTCTTTTTAGTATTAGGATATAGCCCAGTTTGTAAAATGTTGGTCGATTTCTGTTTTTGTCAGTATAGTTTAAGAGTATGGAATAGGTAATAGTCAAATTTGGTAATAGTCAAATTTACGTTTGAGTATAGAGAAAATTAACAATCGTTGATTTTATTTGTTTCAAGCAACATATATTTTTTGAACTCTCATTAAAAAACAAAATGTTTTATGATAGAATTTGAAATTGCTTATCTTTTGAATATTAAAGTAGAAACCCAGTTTGCAGAATGCAGATTGATTCCTGTTTCTGTCAGTAGCAGATAAGTATGGAATAGTCCAAATGTTTGTCTTTAGAGAAAATTAACAATCGTGGATAATAGTTGTTAAACTCTTAATATGAAAAAAAACAGTTTACTGTAAAATAGAAAATTTTTTTGTTAATATTATGGTAAAACAGCTTGTGAAATTAAGGGAAATTTCTGTTTTTGTCAGTAGCGCAATAGTATGGAATAGTGAAGAGCAATTGTGTTTGTCTTTAGAGAAAACTAATAACGGTTGATATTATTTGTTTCGAGCAATATTTATTTGTTAAGCGGTCCATATTAAAAAATGTTAAATATAGAATAAAAAATTGTTTATCTTTTTAATATTAGCTTAATACCTAGTTTGTAAAATGCAGTTTGATTTTTTTTTAGTAGCACAAGATGTGTCTTTAGAGAAAATTAACAATCTTCGATAATATTTATTTCCGGCAATATATATTTGTTAAACTCTCAATATTAAAAAATATGTTATCATGGAATATAAAATTGTTTGTCTTTTCAATATTAGGATAAAGCCCAGTTTTAAAATGTTGGTCGATTTCTGTTTCTGTTAGTATAGCACCAGGGTATGGAATAGCTAATAGACAAATTTATGTTTGTCTCTAGAGAAAATTAACAATCGTTGATTATATTTGTTTCAATCAACATACATTTTTTGTACTTTCAATTTTTAAAAATGTGTTATGATAGAATTTAAAATTGTTTATCTTTTTAATACTAATGTAGAAACCCAGTTTGTAAAATGCAGATTGATTTCTGTTTCTGTCAGTAGCAGATGAGTATGGAATAGTCAAAATATTTTTCTTCAGAGGAAATAACCAATTGTTGATAATAGTTGTTAAGCTCTCAATATGAAAAAACAAGTTATTGTAAAATATACATTTTTTTTTAATATTATGGTAAAACAGTTTGTAAAATTAAGTAAATTTCTTTTTCGGTCAGTAGCGCAATAGTATGGAATAGTGAATAGCAATTGTGTTTGTCTTCAAAGAATATTAATCATGGTAGATATTATTTGTTTTAAGCAATATTCATTTGTTAAGCGGTTGATAATAAAAAATGTTTAATATAAGATTAAAAATTGTTTATCTTTTTGATATTAGCATGAAACCCAGATTGTAAAATGCAGTTCGATTTCTTTTCAGTAGCACAAGATGTTTGTCCTCAGAGAAAATTCACAATCTTCAAAAATATATTTGTTAAACTCTTAGTATTAAAAAATGTGTTAATATGTCATATAAAATTGTTTGTCTTTTTAATATTAGGATAAAGCTGAGTTTGTAAAATAGAGGTCGTTTTCTGTTTCTGTTAGTATAGCACCAGGATATGGAATAGCTAATAGTAAAATTTATGTTTGTCTCTAGAGAAAATTAACAATCGTTGATTATATTTCTTTAAGGCAACATATATTTTAAGTTCTCCTAATTTAAAAAAAATGTGTAATGATAAAATTCAAAATTGCTTATCTTTTCAATATTAAGGTAGAAACCCAGTTTGTAAAATTCAGGTTGATTCCTGTTTCTGTCAGTAGCAGATGAGTATGGAATAGTCAAAATGTTTGTCCACATAGAAAATTAACAATCGTTGATAATAGTTGTTAAACTGTCAATATAAAAGAACGACTTTATGAAATATAAAATTGTTTTTTATTAATATTATGATAAAACAGTTTGTGAAATTAAGGAAAATTTCTGTTTCTGTCAGTAGCGCAATAGTATGAAATAGTGAATAGCAATTGTGTTTGTCTTTAGAGAAAACTAATAATGGTAGATATCATTTGTTTTGAGCAATATTTATTTGTTAAGCGGTCTATATTGAAAAATGTTAAATATAGAATTAAAAATTGTTTATCTTTTTGATATTAGCATGAAACTCAGTTTCTAAAATGCAGTTCGATTTTTTTTTAGTAGCACGAGATGTTTGTCTTCAGAGAGAATTAACAATTTTCGATAATATTTATTTCCGGCAATATATAATTGTTAAACTTTTAATATTAAAAAACGTGTTTTCATGGAATATGAAATTGTTTGTCTTTTTAATATAAGGATGAAGCCCAGTTTGCAAAATGGTGGTTGATTTTTGTTTCTGTCAGTATAGCTTAAGAGTATGAATTAGGTAATAGTCAAATTTGGTAATTGTCAAATTTATGTTTGTCTCTAGAGAAAATTAACAATCGTTGATTACATTTGTTTCAAGCAAAATATTTTTCTTGAACTCTTAATATTGAAAATTGTGTTATGATAGAATTTAAAATTGGTTATCTTTTCAATATTAAAGTAGAAACCCACTTTGTAGAATGCAGATTGATTCCTGTTTCTGTCAGGAGCAGATGAGTATGGAATAGTCAAAATGTTTGTCATCAGAGAAAATTAACAATCGTTGATAATAGTTGTTGAACTCTCAACATGATAAAACGACTTATTATAAAATATAAAATGGTTTTTTATTAATATTATGGTGAAACAGTTTGTAAAATTAAGGAAAATTTCTGTTTCTGTCAGTAGTGCAAGTGTATGGAATAGTGAATAGCAATTGTGTTTGTCTTTAGAGAAAACTAATAACGCTAGATATTATTAGTTTCGAGCAATATTTATTTGTTAAGCGGTTTATATTGAAAAATGTTAAATATGGAATAAAAAATTGTTTATCTTTTCAATATTAGCATGAAACCCAGTTTTTAAAATGCAGTTCGATTTTTTTTCAGTAGCACAAGATGTTTGTCTTTAGAGAAAATTAACAATCTTCGATAATATTTATTTCCGGCAATGTATATTTGTTAAACTCTCAATATTGAAAAATATGTGATCATGGAATATAAAATTGTTTGTCTTTTTAACATAAGGATGAAGCCCAGTTTGCAAAATGGTGGTTGATTTCTGTTTCTGTCAGTATAGCTTAAGAGTATGGAATAGGTAATAGTCAAATTTTGTAAAAGTCAAATTTATGTTTGTCTCTAAAGAAAAATAACAATCGTTGACTACATTTGTTTTTAGCAAAATATATTTGTTAAACTCTTAATATTAATAATTGTGTTATGATAGAATTTAAAATTGGTTATCTTTCCTTCATATAAAAAGAGGTAACCTCCATCTTGTGTCAGATTGTAAGATAGTAGAATGCGACTACATGGTTGTAGTAATTTGGCATAGTATGAATCAAGCACAATGTTTCTACTTCTAATACTGGAGTATAGTCTATACTCCATAGTGTCAAAATTGTCTAAGTTCGTGCCGCTACCTTTTATGACTTTATGTTGTGAACAGATAAGCTAATTATCAACTAAATAATTTTTTCACAATATTAAATTAAATAAAGATTCAATCTTAATTTTTTAAATTAAGTACATAAACTGATTATTCACTTTAAAACGATTCAAATGTTTTAATGATGTTAACTACTATTTACTGGTTTTTCTGTTGTAAAATGATTAATTAATATGTACATGTATTTTAATCTTTCTAGAATTATTTTTAAAGGTCATTAATGAACTAAATGTATCCAAATGCAACTTAAAATAAAGAAAAAATTTTAATATAAAAATTATTTAAATATTTCAATGAAAATTTTTTCTTAATGTTTTTTATGCTGAACATAAATCGGATATTTGTCTCAAGATTCTGTAATTGAATATTGTCTATAATTTGTATAATGAAAATGTGTTCATATTCAAAACACCCCTATTCCTGTTACATAATTTTTCAAATGTTTCTGATGTTGTGAAATAAGTGAATTTGGTTTTTAAAATTTCATTTACATATGCTTTTTTTCTGGAATTAGTTTAAAAGGTTATAATTCATTCCAATTTTCAGAACTCTTTTAGGTAAAAATTATTTGAGTGCTTCAATGGAGATAATTATTCAATGCTTTTTATGTTCTGAACTGATTATTTAATCATCAGCTAAATAATTCTTTTCCACAATTTCAAATTACATAAAGATTGAGTTTTAATTGTTTTCTATTGAATAACATAAAGTTATTATTTACGCTAAAGTTATGTAATTAAATATTTCATTAAAATTATATAATTTTTTGAAATTTTTGCGATGTTGTGAAACGATTTCCCGAATTCAATTTTCCAATGACATAGATATATGTTTTATTTTTTCTTGAGTTAGTATAAAAGGTTAATTATTTACCTAAATTTTCAGAAATGCAATTGAAAATTTTTTTAAATACATAAATTAAAAATTATTTGAATTAAATGTATTTTTTTCTGATCATTTCTCTGATTTTATTTCTTGTATCATCTTAAATTTTTTAATAAAAATAATGTTAGAACTTATTTTATTATTAACATTTATTATCATTACACTATTATTAATTTATTCTTGTAAAACATTAATTCTCTAGAATCATTTAAAGATCTTATTAATAAATGAAATATTTATCAATGAAAGTTAATGTTAAAAAAAAATTTCAAGTACAAATTATTTGAATGTTTCAATGAAAATAATAGTTTGATTTTTTATGCTGTGAACTAATTACTTAATTATTATCTGATTCTGTGAAATCTTATATTTTCTGTAATTACTTCAAAGGTTCATAGAATTAAGTAACATAAATTAATTAATTACTAGAAGGTTAAGTAATCCATTATTGGATTTAATTTTCATAATAAAGGTTTAATTATATTCAAAATACACCTAATCTACTTATATATAATTTTTCACACGCGTCTGATGTTGTAAAATAGGTATCTGAATTCAATTTTTAAAATCATATATAAATATGTTTCAATTTTTTCTGAAATAAGTATAAAAGGTTACTAATAAATTAGATTCTTAGAAGTAAACGTAAAAATTTAAAAGATAGTGATGTAAAAATTATTTCAATGTTTGAGTTCATAGATTAATGCTTGAATAAATATCTAAATTTAATTTTCGAAATTGTATCTAAATATTATGCTAAAATTTTTTCAAAAATTAGTATAAAAGTTTATTGATAAATTAAATTTTCAGAAATGAAATTTCTAAGAAAAATAAATATGAAGGAAAATCTATTTAAATGTTTTGATACAAATAATCGTTCAATGCTTTTTATGTTGTGCACTGATTAAATACTGACTTATAAATTTTTTTCAAAATACTAAATTGCATACAGATTTAATTTTAATTTTTCTTTATTATATAACATTAATTTTCATTAAAATATGAAGTAAAAAGTTTAAAAATGTTTCGATAAAAATAATTCTTTATTGCTTTTTATGTTGTGAACTGATTTATTAATCACTGATTCATTTTTCTCGCAATATTAAACTGCATAAAGACTTAATTTTAATTTTTTTGATGAAGTAACATAAATTGTTTATTTA
>JAUELO010037182.1:0-10478 GCA_032357855.1 Amphibolips quercusostensackenii | reverse complement strand
AAGTTGCAGATCATTTTAAATTAGAGAACAATTTTAATTAGATCAAATAATCATTTCTTGAATTCAAACAATTCATTTTTTAACTGGAAATGAAACTTCTCCAATTTTGGTTTGGAATTCATATTTTCGATTAAAAATTGATCTTTTATAGTTAAAAATTAGACTATTTGGTTGAAAATTCATGCGGTTTGTTAAAAATTTGTCTTTTTTGTAGAAAATTAACCTTCTTGGTTTGAGGTTGAACAACTCGGTTAAAAATTAATTTATTTTTTATTTTTAGATTAATAATACTGGTTAAACATTCATGTTTTCGGATTAAAGAATCAACTATTTCGATGAAAGTTTAATTCTTTTAGGTTGAAAATTTTTTTGTAGAAAAGTCAGCTTTCTTTGTTTGATAATAAGACGCAATTGTGTGTGTGTTTTAACTTTATTGAAACAAAAAAAAAAAAAATTATTGTGAAACTTGTATACAGAAAAATTACATCTGCCAACATGCCAAAAATTTTTTTGAATCATTGTTTAAAGAATTAAATGAATTCTCCTCGTCTAGGCATCATGTCATAACTCCTAAAATTTATTGTTTAAATACTGAAACATCTTTGCGTTTCTTGCTCAATAATCAATCACTTAAGGAAAATAATAAAAAATATTTTTAAGCTTTTTCTGTACATACTAGAAGACGAATTTTTAAAAAATTACATAAATGTTCAACCAATTAGTTGAATTTTTAAACTATAAGGATACATTGTTAACTTATGACGGAATAGTTATTTTTGAGTTTGAAAAAATTATTTTTCAATTTAAAAACAAATTTTATATAAAACAGTTAAATTTTCTACCAAATTGTGGAAATTTTAAGACAAGAAGACGTATTTTCTATACAAAACAGTTCAATTTTGAACCAGAACATATAAAGTTTCAAGATAAACGTTTATTTTCAACCAAATAGTTCAATTTTCCATTGAAAAGATTAATTTTTAGCTCAAAAACGATATTTTCAACCATGTAGTTCAATTTTCAACCAAAAAAATAAATTTATGAATAAAATGATGAATCCTTAACTAACTATATAATAGATGATATTTCAAAAAAAAAATTTCATTAAAAACTGTTAAAGAGTTAATTTAACCAAAAGAGACATATTTTTAACAAAATACATGTATCTTCAACCAAATATTTAAATCTTTACCTAAAGCGATACATTATTTACTAAAAACGGAATATTTAACTTTTCAGTTAAAAAATTAATTTTTCACAAAAAAACTGAATCAAAAAAATGGTCTGATTTTCAGACAAAAAAAATGTTTTATAAACTAAAATAAAGAATCCTAGAAAAAATACAATAGTTGATATTTCAAGAAATAATACTTTTATTTTAAATCAGAAGCAATTGAATAGAATCAAAAAAGACCAAATTTAAAAAAATACTTGAACCCTCAACTAAAACAGATTAATTTTCAACTAAATAGTTGCATTTTTAACTAAAGAAAATTAATTTTCTACCAAAGAAGATGAATTTTTAACAAAATAAACCAATTTTTAACCGAATTAAAAAAATTGTGTAATTTCCAGCTAAGGTAATTAATTTTTAACAAAGATAAAGCATCTCCAGCAAAAATATATTAGTTGATATTTGAACAAAAAATATTTTTATTTTAAATAAAAAACAATTGAATATAGCAAGACAATAAAGAATTTTCAACAAAATTCTTGAATCATCAACTAAAACAGATTATTTTTCAACCAGATAATTGCATTTTTAAATATAAAATTTAATGTTCCACCAAAAAACACAATTTTTTAACAAAATAAATCAATTTTTTATCAAATAGTTTAATTTTCAACCTAGTGGGATGATTTTCTATTAAAAATACAAATTTTCAACAAAATACGTGAATTTTCAATAAAATATTTGCATTTTTAACCAAAAAAAAATCATTTTTTACAAAATAGCCGAATTTTTAACAAAATAAATTCATTTTCAACCGAACGGTTTAATTTTCAATAAACGGGAATATTTTTTTATAGAAAGGACGAATTCTTAAAATATAAATAAATTTTTAACTAAATAGTAAAATTTCCAACTAAAAGCGATAAATTTCTAACCAGAAATAGAAGAGTCAACTTTTCAGTTAAAAAAAATGAAATTTTAACCAAAAAACGAATTAAAAATATTGTTTAATTTTTAGCCGAGGAAATTAGTTTTCAACAATGATAAAGAACCTTCAGCAAAAAAAATAATGGTTGATATTTTAACAGCAAATATTTATATTTTAAATAAAAAACAACTAAACATAACCAAAAAAAAAAGAATTTTCAACAAAGTGCTTGAATCATCAACTAAAACAGATTAATTTTTAACTAAACAGATGCATTTTAAATTTAAAAAATTAATTTTTTATAGAAAAACCTAATTTTAAACAGAATAAATTATCTTTTATCCAAATAATTTAATTTTTAATAAAAAGAAATAATTTGGTATAACGAGAACGAATTTTCGAAAAGTAAATAAATTTTCTACCAAAGAGTTCAGTTTTTAACAAAAAAAAAGAATAAAAATAATTAATTATTTGCCAAAGAAATGAGTTATTCACTAAAATAAAGAATCTCTTACCAAAAATATTTTTATTTTAAATCAAAAACAATTGAATATAACCCCAAAAAAAAAAATTTTTTTAAACATTCTTGAATCCACAACTAAAACAGATTAATTTACAACCAAACAGTTACATTTATAACTTTTAAAAAAATTACAGAAAAGCCGAGTTAAGAAAAAATAAGTCAATTTTTAACCAAATAGTTCCTTTATTAATAAAGAAGAACAATTTTCTACAAAAAGAAGGAATTTTTAAAAAAGACATGAATTTTTAACTGAATAGTTAAATTTTCAACTAAAAGTGATACATTTCTATCCAAAAATGAAACAATTAACTTTTTATTTAAAAAAATTAATTTTACACAAAAAAAGAATTGAAAAAATTGTTTAATTTTTCTCCAAGGAAGTGAATTATTTACTCGAAGAATCTCCAACTAAAAATATAATAGTTGATATTGTTTTTTTTAGGGCTGGGTCGGCTGTGCGCACGAATCGAGTCGGATCGTGGTAAAGAAAAATCGATTAGGAATTCGTTCAGAGGAAAAGTGTAAACGTAGAAGTGAGTTAAATCGGTGGCTGGATAAGCGATTTATCGTGGAGAGTGTTATTGAGTTGGGATAAAAATTTAATAACAGTAGAAAAAGAAAACCGCAAGAGGAAAGTGAAGGGTTTATGGGTGACAGTGCAGTGATTAGTGCTGAAAAGAGCCACGAGAGGCAGCAGGTCATGGAGACCGGGGACACTAGTGCAGTGCAGCGGAACTTAAAAGAAGCAGATCTGACAGCTAATAAACAAACAGAAGATGAATTGACGAAGAAAGTGCAAATCGAAGAGAAAAAAAAGAGAGGGAGGCCCAGAAATATTGATAATGCAAAAATAGCGGATGCCAAAAGCGCGGTAAAAATGGAGGAGTATGTGGTAAGAATTGGGGGAGAGATTTTTGGGAGTGGTCTGAAAGATGAGTTTTTCAAAAGAAGCAGCTAAATAAACAGATCTCCAGTGGAAAGGGAAAACATCATTAGAATGCAGAAGAAAGAAGATAAATAAAGTAAGGATTTGCAGGAAACAGGGAAGGATGCAGAGCGAGACAGCACCCTAGAACACGTATTCCCGGAAGATGAGGACAAGAATGAGAAAAACAACGAATCCAAAATTGCACGTAACGACGAAAGCGGGAAAACGTCCGAAGAAGAAAAGACAGAAGAAAAAGCGTAACATGAACCAAAAGACGGGATGCAGAAGAAAAATTAATGTCAAAAAACCACAAAGAAAGGAGGGAAAGATAAGACAGAACGAGAAGCAGCGAACCAAGAACAAATGCAAGAAATAAAGGAGGAACTCGAACGGAGAACATTGGAGTGGATGAGAACTCGAAATAGCAATTGGTTTGTGGAAAGGGAACTAGCAGAGAAATCCTGGGGAAAATGAAAGAAATAAGAAAGATCATAGAAAGATCAAGTTCGAAGTTAGAGGAGGAAAACCAAAACCTCAAGATAGAAGTTGGATTACTAAGTGAAAGGATCAGGAATGACACCAGAACGTGGGGAACGGAAAAAGCGGAGTTAAAGAACAACGTATTGGGATGGAAAGAAGAGGCGAAAGCAAAAAAACGAGAAGCAGCAAAACTTAAAAGGGATTTCACTTCTGTGTCAGCGAAGTACGATGAGAAAGGTCTCAAACAGCGAAATTAATTGAAACCTCAAACGCAGTTACCTGACCAAGAAATAAGAAAGCTAAAGAAAATGGGCAGGAGCAGACAAGGAAGGAAGAGCAGCAACAGCGAGAACAGGAAGAGCAAAGGCTAAACGAAAGGCAGCAGCATGTCGAAAATCCAGTGATGCAGCACAATATCAAGGGGGATCGAAATTTTCATTTAGAAAGCACAGCAAAAAATCGAGGAGGCGAACCATCCTAAGATTCAGGGGAAAGAAAAAGGAAACCTGCAAAAAAACCGGAAAAGCTAAAGAAGCAGGATTATCGACGAGAAATGACGGAAAGGAGATATCCCTAGAAGATAAACTTGGAATTGAAAATAACGCAATTAAAGCGATACATCTTCTGAAAGCAAGGGAAGAAGAAACAAATGTGAGAGTGGAGCTAAAATGGTGGGTCGCGAAATTGAGATCTATTAGAAGGAAACTTAAGTTGAAAGGTACATCTATCTTCGTGGACGATGATTTAATGAAGCGAGAAAGAGAAGTGGAGCAGTGGCTGAAAATGCAGGCAAGACAAAAAAAAGGTAGAGGGCAGGATGCGAAAGCAAGCTACCTACAACTTATTTTTGATGGTTTAGTTAATTACTGGGATGAAAGAGAGGGAAGGCTTAGCGAAACCGGTTTTCGGCAAAGGAGATGGTAAGTGCGAATCGAGACATTACGGTAGTAATTTGGAACATCGCGGGTTTCAAACATCAAAGAGATGTATAGGAGTTTCTTACAGACTTTGGCATCATAATTTTACAAGAAATATGAATAAAAGATAAGCATGAAAAAGATGCAATTGCGAACTCAGACCCAAGCTACAAATCGCATGGAAAAGCAGCTATCAGAGAAGCGAAAAAAGGAAGAGCCAAAGGAGGACAACTTATAGGCATAAGGAATCATTAACTGGGAGGGATAAAGGTATCAGAATAGGACTATATAATAATCAATAAAAAGACAGGAAGGAAGGAGAAAGAAAAGATTATAACACTCTACAACAACGTGGGAGTAAGTGTAGTCAGGGCAAAAATGAGTAAGATCGTGGAATCAGGAATCAAAGAGGTTGATTGGATGCTGATAGCTGGGGACTGGAACGCAAGGATAGGAGAAGATTAAGTGAAAACAAACACAGAAGCAGAAAAAGAGCAGATAACAAGATCGAAAGATAAAATCCTGAATGCAGAAAGATAAAATATGCTCGAGATCTGTGAGGAGTTTGGACTTGTGGCTATAAATGGAAGAACCACAGGGGATGAAAAAGGAAACTTGACCTATGTTGGAGCGGCAGGAAGCTTAGTGCTAGACTATGTACTCGCCCTGGAAAATAGAAGAAGGAACCCAGTAGAAGACCTCAAATTGTTGGACAGAGTGGAATCTGATCACATGCCAGTGATATTCACAGTAAGCGACTCGGAACGGGGAGATCTAGACCAAGAGGCAAGATGTGAAGACCAGGTCCAGGAAGGAGAAGAGGACTGGAAATTACTATGCTAAGAAGAAGAAAGAGAAGAACTCCAGAATGAACTACAGAAGAACTGGAAAGTGGAAGGAAAAGAATCAAGAGAAAGACCCTGTGAAAAGAATAGAAGAGATGAAGAGAATTATTAAAAGAACAGCAAAGAAAATAGGAATGTAAAAATCAAATAGAAAACCAGCAGGAAGAAAACATCACGATGAGGAATACGCAAGAAGGAGAAAGGAGGCAAAAAGGAAGTTAAGAAAATATAGACGTGCAAAGGAAGAAGAAAACGAAAATAAAAGACGAGTACACGTTACACCTAGGAGGGCACTCAGAAACTATTTTTAAAAAAGTGCAAAGGAATAGAAAGAAAAAAACGGGAAGAGGGTAGAGGAAAGCAAAACGATGAGTGATTTCTGGAAAGCAGTAGGAGTCTGCCAGCCTAGAAGGAAAAAGAGAGGAAGAAGAATAAGCGAAGGAAGCTGGGTAAAACACTCCAAAAAATTACTGAATGCAGAAGAGGATTCGACGAATACAGAAGAAGAAAATAATGAGCAAAGGTAAATAGAACAAGGGAATCGGAAAGTAGAGGAGGTAGCAGAGGATGATTTCTTGAACCAGGACTTTAGAGTAAAAGAAGTGAAGCAGGCGCTAAATAAGATGAAGACCAATAAGCCGAAAGGGGAGCACGCAATAACCGTAGAATTCTACAAGAATTTATCAGCAGAAGCAACAGTAAATTTAGCAAATATTCTTAATGGGCTGTGGAAGAAGGGGAGGCTTGAGACCAACTGGAACATCGCATGGATCTACCCAATCTACAGTAGTAGCCGAAAGATTAAGGACGTGGAAAGAAAAGGAGGGGATAATGGGAGAAAGCCATTCAGGATTTAGGAAGAAGAGAGGCGGTCTTTGTGGATTTTAAGACAGCTTTCGATTCAATTCACAGAGATATCATGATAAAAAAGTTAGGACGCATAGGAGTGACTAGAAGAATGTTACGAATAATCAAGGAAATATATAGGAATACCCACTGAGCCCAATATTCTTTAGAATCTTTCTGAAGGACCTGGACGACGCACTGACCAAGAGAGAAAAAGGAGGAACGGTGATTGGGAAAACCAAAATCTTCGCAATGAAATTCGCCGATGATATAATACTTCTGGCAGAGCAGTCGGAAGGGCTGAGACAAATGCTTAAAGCATTGAAAAAATACGTAAAGAAGAACAAACTGGAAGTCAACGTCACAAAAACAAAAATAATGGTCCTCAGAAAAGAAGGTCAGCTCAAAAAAGAAGAATCTTAAAGCTTTAACGGGAAAGAGCTCGAAATTGTCGGAACTTACAAATACCTGGGTTTCTGGTTCTCTACGACAGGCACGTGAGGAATATGTCAGGAAAAGCTTGAAAAGCTTCAAACATTGAGTGGGGAGTGATGAAGAGGAGCAGAATGAAAAGGGTTAAGAAGAGCATACCTGTTAGACACTCTGGTTAAATCGGGATTTTCGTACAGCGTGGAAGTGTGGGGTTGAACTAAAACGGACGAATGAAAGAAACTTCAAGGAAGGTATATGAAGATGATAATGAAATTGGACACAAAGATACCGGCTTACATGTGGAGGTTGAAATCAGGGAGGACCAAAGTGAAAGCAGAAGGAAGAAGGAGGGCAGGAAGCTATTTGCTGAAGATAATGGATATGGGAGAAGAAGGGTGGCCAAAGGCATGTCTGCTGGAAGAAATAAGGGGATTAGAAAATAACAATCCCTTAGAGTAGGGAGAGGAGATGAACGTGGCGCTTGAAGAGATGAAGTTGGAGATTAGGCAATGGCTAATAATGTTAAAAGAAAAAAATTTTGAGCTTCAAGAGCAGCTTCTAAAGGGCGTGGAACGGCGTAAGAAGCAAATTTTACTGGAAGAGTAGAATAAGGCTACGGAATCTAGATACTGTAAAGAATACCACCACTGGAAAGAAGGACCTGGAGCAGAGAAATACTGGGAGAAGAAAAAGTTACCAGAAAAAGACAGAGAGCAATTGGCTAGGATGCGATGCGGGAACGTCAGGAAAACAGCAAATAAAGGCTACAAAAACAGGAAGTGTAGGCTTTGCGATGAGAAAGATGAAACCCTGGAGCACATAATGTCCTGTGAAAAACTCGACGAATTCTCGGAGGACAGCGTGAGGAAATGAAGAAAAATGTAGATGGAAGAAGATCATGAGGTAGAGAAGCTGAAAGAGGCAGTCAAAGAAAATGTTTCGAAGAAAATGTGTGATCTTACAAGGACATTTGAAAGGGAGGCCAGAAGGATTGCAGCGGGAGGAACAACAGTGAGAGAGGAGATAGAGGAAGAAGTAGAATAAAGTGAATACGAATATGAGACAAATAAAAACTGTGCAGAATAAATCAATGAACTAGAGTGTTAGAATAAGAAAACTATGAATATTTGAATTTAGAATGAAGAAAAGTTAGGAATCGGAATGTAATGAGTACTCTGAGCCAAGAAAGCATGAGTCAGAATAAATACTACTACTATAATAGTTGATATTTCAACAAAAAATATTTTTATTTTAAATAAGAAACAATTAAATATAACAAAAAACGAATTTTTAGCGAAATTCTTAAATACACAACTAAAACAGATTAATTTTCAATCATAAAGATGAATTTTTAGCTTTGAAAAATTAATTTTTCACAGAAAAGTCCAATTTTTAACACAAAATAATTTAATTTTTAACCAAATAGTTTAATTTTCAATCAAGAGGAATATTTATCTATAAAGAGGACGAATTTAAAAAAAATACATGAATTTTCAACGAAATATTTACATTTTTAACTAAAAGCAATAAATTTCTAATCAACAATGGAACAGTTGATTTTCCAGTTGAAAAAATTAATTTTAATCAAAAAAAAGTGACGACTGAAAAATCTCGGTAAATAAAATTCCCAAATAGTAAAATTACCGAATAATAAAATTCCCAAATTAGAAAATTCCAGAATAATAAAACTTTCTAATTATAAACTATTATTTATTGATATAATATTATTCATATTATTTATTTATTTTAAGAAATAATTTAAAAAAATTTTTTTTAAATTATTCTTCAATGTGTGAAGTTTTTAAAATTATGATTTGAATTTAAAATAACAAGAGTTGAAAAAAGTATATTTCTGGATGTGTTTTTTTGTTAAAAAATGTGCATAACATTGTAGAAAAATTACGAAAAGCTTTTCAAAAAATTATATTTTATATTTAAAAAAAAACAATAATTGACACAAATATATTTTTAAATGATTTTTTTTTTTTAAATGTTTATAGAATTACAAAAAAATTATAGCGAGCGTTCTGTAAACTCGAATTTATAATTTTTTTAAATAAATAAAAAACATATTTCAAGATGAATTAATGCGGAATTAAATCCTGCAAAATTTGTTTGAAAAATTTCATCAGGTTCAGGAAAAATGAAGGGAGCAATTTTTTTTCGTTCGAGGCGCAAGTTTTTTTGTAATTTGGTCGGTGATAAAAAATTAAATTTTTCATTTAAAAAAATGGTAATTGCTCACTTTTTACCTATTGAGTTGTTGGATCGACACAAAAAAAATTTAATTGATAAAAAATATTAGGTTTAGAGAAAACAAGGGGGGGGATTTTTTTTGTTTAACAGGCAAGTTTTCATAAATTAAGACGGTCTTAAAAAATTCAATTTTCAATTTAAGAAAAAAAAGAGAATTCGGCTTGCAGCTATTGAGTTGCTGATTTTATAAAAAGAAAACTAAATCAAAAATATTATTAGGTTTCGATAAAACGAAGGAGGAATTTTCCTCGCATGAAGGGCACGTTTTCTCAAATGTAGACGATGATAAAGAACGTACGAAGAAAAAATATTATAGCGTTTGAAAAAAAAGGAGGCGGAATTTTTTTTTGCGCGAGGGGCACGTTTGTTCAAATTTAAATGGTGATGAAAATCCAATTTGCTGTTTTTTTTAATTGGAAATTACACTTTCAGCTATTAAGCTGCTGCATCAATGCAAAAAAAAGTTTGAATAAAAAATAATATCAGGTTTTGAGAAAATGGAGGGGAAGGTTTTTTTTTGCGCGAGCGGCACATTTTCTAAAATTTGGACGATGATCAAAAATCAAATTTTCTCTTTTAAAAAAGTGTAAATTCGCCTATTAGCTGTTGAGTTGATAAATGGTTGCAAAAACGGTGCTTCGAGCGCACCGTTGGAACGTGATCAAAAGGATATCTGGATGATAATATTAATTCCAATATTAATTTTGTTTTAAGTGAGAATTTCCTTTTTACTCGAAAACTTATCAGACTTTTTTCGCCTGTTCAGCCCTTTTAGCATATACCATGCTACCTTTTAACTGCAAAATGCAATTTCGATGATACCGATGTAAATGGTCGACAACAGGTAGTTGAAAATATATTCTACGGGAACCTTTTCAAAATTTAAACGGTGACCACAAAAGCAGCTTCAAGTTTTCGACATCCCGAGTGTACCTAATCCTGCGCTAGGTAGCTTGACAGTAAATTTCAATGATATTATTTATCTGAAATTAAATAAAAACGTTGCAAATAATTGTTAACTACAATTATTCGACGGCAGACAACTTTTATCACGAGGCAGATAAAAATTATCCGTCTCTGGATGATTGTAGTTGTCAATCGTTTGCAGCGTTTTTATCCAACTTCAGATAAATAACATCCCTGGGATCT
>JAUELO010037172.1:0-10478 GCA_032357855.1 Amphibolips quercusostensackenii | reverse complement strand
ATCGCCATAATCATGATACTGGAATTCAGCGACCCCATCCTTTTTCTGCAAGTAACCCAGAAAGCGAAATTTAAATTAAAAAAGTGATAAGTGGCATTTATGTAGATTGGCATACTGTTTAGGGAGAACTCCTACCTAATGAACTACTTGCAATATGCAATAGTCCATATAGGCATGCTACTGTAGAACTTAACAATGGCGATTGTCTTTATGCATGTCTTAAGCCTGGCCCTACTAATGACCGTTCTAGGAACAAGGGGCATAATGATCGTGATCAAGAATGATACTACTGTTATATAAGAAGATCAGGTAAGGCTGGTATGGCAGCAGATCTTACGTCTGTCAATACAATACGTCTCAAACATTCAGTCGGTCGCGTTTATTACATAGAGTCGGATAAAATTAATGTTCGGGAAGACATATGTATTTCACATTCCTAGTTTCGGTGAGAATGTTTGAGTCTTACAACAAGAGCGAAGCTTTAATTGATCTTCCATCGGATCTAAGTGAGTCATCTAAAAAGTCGTTGAAATATCGTTCATTAATTATTTGTAAAAATATTGCTGCACAATATTATTTTACATCACAGTTTGTAAATGCATAGTTAATAAAGACCAAATTTTAGGCAAGTATTATATTTGTTGCTACACCCACCCCTATATTTAGGCTTTGTATGAACCTAAATGGTATGAAAAGAGACGCTTTTCTGCTAAAAAAGCAAGAATATTAATTGCACATGCGCACTTTACAAATGAAGAGCTTTGCGCACCAGCAGAGTTGCGAACAAACGATTTTAATTATTTTGGAATCACTTTCATAGTTGGAAATTAGTCTATTATAATGCAATCACCCAAAGTGCAATAGATGAAGAGCATCGCCATAATCATGATACTGGAATTCAGCGACCCCATCCTTTTTCTGCAAGTAACCCAGGAAGCGAAATTTATATTCAAAAAGTAATGATTGGCATTTATGTAGATAGCGCGTGATACGCTTGCGCATAAGTAATTGCTTACTCGTGTCACAGCATCATTTGTTTGCAGCTTAAAGCACTCGTCTACGTTTTCACTCTCGCTTCGATTGTGCGCTAACCTCCAACATATTCGAGCCTCTGGCTTATGCTGCAAAATTTACACTTGCACACAATCAACTATTTTGCGCACTTGTATCACAAATAACTATGATGTGTATCACAAAAATTTTTAACATTAAAAAAATTATGAAATTAAAAAAATGAAATACAAAAGTATGTGGTAGTAAAAGAGCCAGGAAATAAAATAAAAATTATACAGTTTAATCATTTTGGATAAATCTATATGTAAATTAATTTTTAAATATCATCCCTGATTTCCTGGGCGAATTTCGCTACACTCTACGACACTGTCCGGTTTTAAAATCGAAGTTGCTCGGAGCACTGGTACAATTACCAGATAAAGATGCTCTCGTGGTGATTCTCGACGGCAGTGATCAGTTGTATCCTTGGGAAATCAATCCACACTCCAATCATTCGGGAGCATACCTTGTCACAATCTCCACCGCTGACTTCTTACATGAACATTCAGCAGCACCAACAAGAGGATGAGGCTTTTTGAAAGATCACTGTATAATGGAAAACTATTTCTGAGAAAAAGACCCGCTCATCCATTGAGAAAAAATTCCCACAGAATTATATGGCTGATAAATCCAACCTGTGGATTTGTCATGGGACCCGGTGATTGATGTTGGTACCACAAAATTCACGTGAGAGAGTCGTTCACGAATTCCACGACACCGGGAATTCCGGTGACCCATAAAAGATGGAAATCCTACGCGCTATCCAGGAACGTTTCACCTAGGATGAAATGCGGAAAGATAAACGGAAGTATTTTCACTTGTGTATCCTCCGTGCGTCTTGCAAATCCTTTCAAACGGCCAGAAAGGATCAGCAGGGACCCTGGCAATCCAAGAATTCTTGGAAAACGGTGGCCGTAGATCTTATGGGACACCTACTGATCACCCCCATTTTATAACCTGAGGATCTCTAGCAGGAGGTGCAGGACCACTACAAAAAATATATACCGAAAAAGTATTACTCACAAGCAAAGGCAACAAACTCGCTACAATGTGTATGACATGATCATGGTAAAAGCACGCATGATTTTCGATAAAGCTCGAGGCATCAATGCAGGCTTCGCCCTGAAGCGTCACGGACCTTTTCCAGTGACTAAACAACTCAGTGGCAAATTTTACCTGGTGTAACTGAAAAACCAAACAATCCAAACAGACGAAACTCAGATGCTCCCGTTTCACCCTTCTAGTCAGAGACAGGGGCAGCCAATATCCATGGTTAGACCCGGCGATAGCCAAGCTGCTACACCAAACGCTTTGCTGGCCTTGTCAAACGGCCACGATGCCTACTTCGGTCGCGACATTCGCAATACCCACCAGGATTCCACACGCCATCATCATTCGTCACGATGACCAAAACACTTGCCAGAAGTCGCAACGTATTGCTCGGAAATCCAAAAATTTATCCGAAGAGGAAAATAAACTTACACCAAGAACAAAGGCCAGGACGGACAGAAGGCCTGAAAGATCCCGTAGCAGCACAGAAAGAGATCACGAGCAACGTTGTCTTTCCTTACGCTACAACCTGCGCATCAGGAAGGGCTAAAATATTCCAATATTAAATTTCGAACTTGTAAATACCTATGCAATATTCTTTTTAATTTATTTTACCGTAAGTGTTGACGTCAATTTAATTTCACCTCGAACAATGAATTAATGTTCTTTTTTTCTTAGTCTCTAGCGTGTTATCTCCAATATTGAGTTTCGTCATTAGCAAGTAAAACGATCGCTGGATTCATAGCACACTTTGCGAGCCCCTCTATACTGACCAATTATCGGTTTTAAATCCCCGTTTTCCATATAACAAGTTAACCATTTTCTATCTCCGTTTTTCTTAAGTAGCCAATTACCCTTTTAATATCCCCGCTTTTCGCGCGGCATCGCTATCCCCTCTTCGCGCACCACGCGCAAGCCGTTCCTATGATCATGGGAAGGTTTGCGCCCGCCAACTCACTTGCAATGGAGCTGCAAAACCACTAGGTAGACGGACGTCTCACGCCTTGAGAATTCAAAACTATAAAGCTGTACGAAGCGCAGATGCTCTTATCCTTAGCTATAAGAATCCACGGCTCATTGCTGGTACAAAGCGGTACTAAAGATCCTTTCATCGCTTGCTGGCACTCCTAATACGCTCTGTTTATGATCAACGTACAAAAAGTTTATTATTAAACATGTAAATTGGTATCATAATCACATTTTTTTGGTTCTCCTGCTTGAATTGAAATAAAAATAGCTCTTTGTCCTTTATCCCGTAAAACCATGGGCATAGAAATTAAAGGGACGGAGAACAAATCTGCGGGGTCTTGCAACGCGTAAGTAAGTGGTATCACGCACACCTCGCATGCACAAACCAGTATCGTCCCTAGCGCCCTATGATAGAGTGGTGATAACTTCACCCTCCTGATATACCAAGTCAACACGCTCGCCTAATATGGGACTTTGTGCTTCGATCCTTGAATTTCTATATCTATGCGTAAGACTTATTCACCGAAACACTGACATATACATACACAATCGAGTCTTTAACGGACGCCTCTTCATCAAAGTGTTCACCAAAGCCCGAAACGCACACACCTGTACATACATACACAATCGAATCTTCAACGTACGCCCCCCCGTTAGTGTGTCCACCAAAGCCAAAACACACATAAACAGCCTAGTCTTAAACGGACGACTTACTATCAGTGTCCTTTGACGCCAAAGCACCTACATACTCATACACATTCGAGTCTTTAACGGACGTCTCTCCGTTAGTATCTTTTAGGGTAAGCACAGACACACATACACTGCCGAGTCTTTAACGGACGCCTCTCCGTCAAAGTGCCCCCCGGAGTCCGTCATCTAGCCGGGTGTCTGTCATTCCTCCCAAACTATCCGTTTCTGTTTTTTTTTAGGAAGATGTTTAGAGGACTGCTTATATGAAACACCTTGCCTCCTATTGTAGCCTACAATGAGACTTATAAGCCAACAAGAGCCTGCACGAAAACCCCGTCGGCATAATCTTTATAAACGCCTCGCTATTTATTATTAACGAGCCTTGAAGGCTCAGGAAAAATACACTCTCACGAGTTTATGCAACACTCCTTCACCCTATCTGACCTTTCATTGACCAATCAACGACCTACGTTAAGTGCTAGAAGCTCACTGCCCATCGGAAATAAACGCTAGCGTTCCTATTCCACCTAAATTACTTTTTTTACGAGTAATATTCTGAATTCAGATCGCAATCTTGCACTCCTTGTTTCGAATATAGCCAAATTTGTACGTCGCTTCCTCAAAAGCTTTCACTCCCACCTTTTTCGAGTTGAATGGAGATTGATCCTATTTCATTTATCTTACTGGAAATTCATCGCATTATTTATTTCTAGGTAAAGATAAATATTTAAAAACTTTATTTTTGACCAATATTCCAGTTAAATTATAATTTGAATATTCACATTTAATTTAATAAATTCTATTTGACTGATAAGTTCCAAATATTCTTAATATAAAGCACATTATTTTCGGTTGTCTACCAGTTTTTGCTCACGAAATTTACGTTTTTCTTTGCTTTTGAATAAAAAATTTATCACTAACAGCACAAATAAAACGTATTTAATATGCGGCTTTTTTATGTTTTATGTCATGTATGGTGATGTCTTATTATATTCAAACAAAATAAAATAGTTTTTATTTATGATGATGCATATGCTTTAGACATTGCAGCAAACGATGATGGCTCTCTTCAATTAACTCAATTCATTTTTTTTTCTTTTTTTTTTGATAAAAATCATCCGGAACTACTAAAAATTTATTAATATCTTCTTAACTTTATTTCAAAATCTTCGAAAATCTACATTTTGTTTTGAGTTTGTTTTAAAAAGACAAATTTCACCAAAATAGTTAAATTATCAACCAAAAAATAATATTTTTCAAACAGTAACATTTTAATGAATAAAAGATAAAAATTTTTTCTTTAAGGCACGAATTTTCAATTGGATAGTTGAACCCTTGACTGAAACAGATTCATTTTTGATCAAACAATTACATTTTCAATAAAAAATGTGACATTTCTACTAGAATGCAAATTTTCAAACATCTAATAAAGTGTCTCGTATTATTTCTGAAATTTTAACAAATCTTTCAAAATATTCATAAACTTACATATTCTTGTAAATTTAAAGAAAAAAATTTAAGTTTTGAATTATTTTTTTATCTTCAACCCTCTAACTTCAACGTGGGGGTCTGAGTGGACCCCAATGCGACGAAAACACGCACACGGTAGATCAGAGTGAGCTGAGGAGCGCGTAACTTTTTGTACCTGTTATTTCAGTATGGACAAGATCCTATTTTTATGCCTTTTTATGCCCTTTATTATTTTTATGGTTTTTATGACCTCTGGTGATAATTTCTTTTTTTTCTAATGACAGTATTTGTTTGAAGACTATGAATTTTCATCATTACCGACATTGCGCTTAAGCATTTTTATTCAGCTAAAAAGTGGAGGGGTCCAAGCGAACCCCACATTGCGGGTTATGTCCCAGTGTTTCACGTTTTGTTTAGAGGGTTAAAAAAGTTCTAAAACCTAATAAATATCTTTTAAAATTATTTGGATATTTCTTAAAATTCAGAAAAAGTTATGCGTATTCTTTCAAGCATTCTGAATATCTTATAGAATGATTTTAAAATCTTGTAAAATGTTTTTTCAAATTGTCTTTAAATTAATTTTACAAAATAAAAAGTAATTTTAATTTTTTCAGAAACCTCAAGACAAATTTTTTATTATCTTGAATACTTTTAAAATTCTCTAAATCTTTCAAGCTTTTACACTCGAGGAGAATAAGTATCAAATTGGGTGCTTAAAAAGTATATTTTGGTTTTTAAGCTTTCTGGCTCTCGAAATTAAAATTAATTAAATTTAACTAATTACTAGTACATTTTTCATATTTGGTTAGTGAAATGTGAGACACTAAAGATAGGTAGAAAATAAGTAATTCAAGTAGTCGAGATATTTTCTAATTAGAAACTGAAAAACTATTTACAACTGTATATAAATTTTTTTTTTAATTTATAAACATTAGAAACATAAAAAATAGAAGAGTTTAATAAAACGACTCGATTGTATCTCATTCTTATTTCTATTAAAGCAATAAGTAGCTCATATTGTGACACTGTAAACGTGACATAGTCTGTTTCCTCTTCCAGAATGTTGCCTACTGATTGTTTGAACAATCTCGTAAAGACATTTGCATTATATGAGGTCAGCGACTATTTTTCTGATGCTAAAGCTAAAAAGACAAATTTTTTTCAAGAAATTTAAGTTTTCAGCAAAAAAAAATCACTTTTAACCAAGAAATATAAATTTTTGGCCAAAAAAGATAAATTTTCAATCCAAAAAGGACAATTTATTATAAAAAAATGAACTTTCTAGCAAAAACGACAACTTTATCAACATAGTTAAATTTTTTCAAAAGAATTAAATATTCTTCTCATAAACATGATTTTCAGACAAATATTTAACTTTTTAACCAAAGATATCAATTTTTGACTCAAATGATGAATACAAAACAAAGAAAATTTATTTTTAACAAAGAAGTTTCACTTTCAATAAAAAAATATTAATTCACAACAAAAGATGTAATAGCTGATATGTCAAGCAAAGAAAATTTAAATTGAAATAAAAAACAGTTGAATTTACCCAAAAAAAAAAAATATTCAAAAGAATTGTTGAAACCGTAACAAAAATTATTCATTTTCATTAAAAATGAATTTTGCGCTTTCAACTAAAAAAGTTTAAATTTTTCTCAAAACAGGTAAACTTTGTACCAAAAAGTATGAATCATCACACAAGATACTTGAAATTATTGAAAGGGTATAATTAAATTTTTACTTAAAAAATTTAATCTAAAGAAAAAAAACGAGTTTTCAACCAAATATTTCGATTTTAACAAAAAAAATTAATTTTTTACAAAAAAGTTCAACATTTAATCAAGCAGTTGAGTTTTTAACTAAGAGGATCAATTTTTAAGCAAGGGATTTCAAGGGATTTCAGAGGATTAAAAGATTTATGTGATTTGAGCGAATTTCGTAAGATTTTCAAACATTTCAAGAAACTTATGAAAAAATTTAAAAAATAAGTGAAATAAAGTGAAATTTCAAGCGATTCAAAAGAATTTTTTGGATTTCAAAAAGTTTTAAGAAATGTGTAAAAACATGTGGAACATGATGTGAAAAAATTTAATTATTAGGGATTTCAAGCAATGTTAAAAATTTCTAGGGATTCAAACCCATTTTTTAGAGGACCCTAATAAAGAAATTTAACTTAATTTATGTTTAGATCATTTTAAATTATTTTGAATTATTTTAATGGATGTTTACGATTTTTTTATGAAATATTGGGAAAAATATTAAGGCATTTCAAAGAATTTCAAAAAATTTGCAAAATGTCAGGAATTTCAAATAATTACGTAGGGTTTTTAAAGATTATGAGAAATTTCGAGGAACAATGTAAAAATAAATTGAATTATATTCAAAGGGATTATTAATTATTTTAAAGATTTTAAGTAAATTTATTTTTAGAAATTTTACAAGATGAAGTGGATTTATTTTTACTCTTCAAGGATTTTAAGAGATTTCAAAGAACTCTAAAGATCTTAAGAAATTTAAATTATTTTAAACAGTGATACGGATTTTGTAAAATTTTTAAAGATTTTAAATAATTTTTAAAAATATGTTAGAAATAAATAAAATAAACTAAAATTTCAAAGGATTCCTAGCGATTTCAAAAATCTGTGGGTATCTGAACAATCTTTATAAAGAACTTGAATAAGAGAGTTTAATTTAATTTATTATTAGGTTATTAAATGATTTACACTAAATTTGATAGATTTTTGGGATTTTCGAAGAAAAGATTTGAAGGGATTTCTGATAAACGTTGTAAAAATAATTGAAATTTAATAAAATTTCAAGACATTTCACAAAGTTTAACGGATTTGATTAAATTTTCAAGAATTTCAAAGGAGTTTAAAGATTTCTAGGAATGTGAACTGTTTTTTGAGAACTTTTATAAATGATTTTATTTGATTTATATTCTAGGGATTTTGAATTATCTCTAGAGAACTTAATGCAAGAAAATGAATTTTCAAAGGATTCATAGTAATTTCAAAGATATCAATGAATTTTGAAGGTATTTTAAGGCTTTTTACAAAATTTGAAGAATTTTATTGAATTCTTATGGCTTTGTAAAAAATAGGTTAAATGTTTGAATGATTTTTTTTCTATTTTAAAGCAGCGTCTCATAGATACATAATGCTAGTGGAAGTCACTTAGCCTATTCACAAATTTCACAGTATACTCGTAGCCTTCCTATTGTTTCAGTAAAGTCCACAATTTTGCGCAATCACGTTTTTACTAAACTTTTTTGTATTTCATAGTCCTCCTTCCTAAAATTTTACCAAAAATATGTGCGATGCCAAAAATATGACATGTGAGATTACATAAGTTCATGAAATCAAAGTAGGTAAACTAATTTTTTGTTCTTAATTTCTAACGAAGAAAATTAATTTTCTAGCCAAAAAACTGCATTCTTGACCAAGAAGATAAAGCTTAATCCGAAGTAGTTAGTCTTTACAAAATATGAATTTTTAACAAATTAGTTTAACTTTTAACCTAGTGTTTGAGTTGTTTATTAAGAAAGATTAATTTTTAACCAAATACTCAAATTTTTAACCAAAAAAGATAAATTTTTCATTGAAAGGATAAATAGTCTAAAAAAAAACAAATTTTTCGCAAAATTTCTGAATTTTCAACTCAACCAGATTAGTCTAGAAGCAAGTAGTTGCATTTTTAACCAAAAAGTATAAAATGGAAAAAGTATAAAATTTCATAGTTAAATTTTCAACCGAGAAGGTGATTAAAAAATAAATAGGAATTTTTAACAAACTAATCCAAATTGCAACCAAGCAGTTAAATTTCCAGCTAAAATAAATAAGTTCTCAACTTGATAATCAAATTTTTAACCAGCAAGTACAAATTTTTAACAAAGTGCATTAAATTTTTAAAAAGTTGTTAAATTTTGAAGAAAAGAAAATGAGTCTGAGAAAAAACTTTTGATTTCTTAAGGAACAGTTTAAGTTTAACTTACTGAAAATGCTAGAAAAAGCTAAAAAAATATATTTTTTGTCAAACAGTATTTGTTTTAGTCATAAAAAACTATATTAATAATTAAAAGAAGAATGGCAAGTCATATAAAAATTCATTATTTATTTGTAATGTCCTTTTTCATGATCAAAACAAAAGATATGCATCTTATTAAAAAAGGATAAATAACACATTTGTAGCTCCTTTTTTTTGGCAAATGGCTTTTTTTCTTTTCCATTTTTTTGTAGCTTGTGTCTTTTTTTCCAAAAATTTAGTTTTTTCATTTTTGATATTGTTTTTTAACAAATGAAAAAACTAAGCGTCCTATTAGAAAGTTAATTCATGAAAATTTGTAGATCTTTTTTATGTGCATAATTTTTGTCTTTTTTATCTTTTTTCGTTATGTGCACAGTTTGACCGCAAAATAGAATTTTTGATTTTTTTTAATTTTTTGGGCGATCAAACATTTAAATTTTCGGTTTTTCTTCTAAATTTAAAAAGTTGTTATAATAGAATCCTTGAAAAAAAAATTTTTTATTAATTTTTAGAATGTTAAGACTTTTTAAATACTAATCCAAAATAGCTGTTCAGACATCCTCACACAACAGAATCCTAATTCCACCCTATAGCGGTGCCCAAACACCTACCTCTAAAAGTGTCCAAGCAACCACACACAATGGAATCCGAATTCCACCCAGCAATGGTTCCCAAGCATCCACCATACCACTTAAGGATAAGTTTTGAAGCGCCCTTCTCGCCAGGACAAGCAGCCCGTTGGTGGAAACCTTATGAAGGTCTGGCATTTGTTTGGGATCGTTTTCGCGAATCACTATTTCAGCGTTTCGACAGCCTGGCCACGCACAGTCGTTTGCTGTCCATCCTCTCCTCGCAAAAGCAAGGTAAACGAAAACCTGTGGGCTTTTTCCTGCAAAAAAAGATGTTGCTGAATTGACGCTTGAGAAGAAATAGGCCTAAAGACGCTTTGGTTGCCACGTTCTTAGAAATGCTGCGGCTAATCATTCATCAAGGCATGAGAGCGGCCAACATCCAGATCTATCATGACCTGGTGACTTACGATAACAATGCTGGTACTGTGCAGAACGCTTTTCTCACCATTGCATCTAAGACCCACGGGAAATTGCCGCGCATTCTAGTGCAATTAGCTGGGTATGATATAGAGGCACTTCACAATAGCGCCGCTTCAGGAAACTTTATTTATGTGCGTTATCTGTCTGAGGCACAACCTTATAATT
>JAUELO010037165.1:0-19786 GCA_032357855.1 Amphibolips quercusostensackenii | reverse complement strand
TTTTTGACTCGCGTCCTGAAGCTCCTAGTAAGTAGCTGCTTAGGTTTTCTGCTGGAGAGCAAAGCAGGCTCGTATCGTTGTGACAGATTCTTGTTTGTGTAGGGGTACGACTTAAAATGATTGGATTAATGTGCAAATAAGTAGAATGTGTTAACTTTTGAGGTAGCTCAAGCAAAGTTGTGACGTGCTTCGCTTGTGACTAATTATCATCTTTTTGATTCACTTTTCCTTTTTTTTTTGTTAATTAAATTTTTTTTATATATACGCAAGTCAAAATCACTACTCAGCTTCGTAGAAAATGTTCAGTTTTCTAGGGGGTCATTACAGTAACCCCTCGGCCTGCTAGCATTCTCTTCCTAACTGTGAAATCTCTAAATTCGCATTTACTTTTCGTTCCTCTGGTGAAACACGTTTTACCTAGGTCTCGTTGAGCAAGTGTGAATGAGGGCTCTTCCATAAAGAACTTGACTCTAAATTTAAAATTAACACGTTGCCCTCATGTCTCTGCTAAGTGATCGTAATTACGCCCTGGCTTTATAAGGTAGCTTGCCTTGACTCAGAATCAAGGAATTAATTCTAAAAATTGTTTTATTAAATAAAGATTGAAAATAAATCTAAGTGCTTGCCAATTATTACAATATAACAATTACAAAAAAAAAAGATTTAAAAAACAAAAATGCTTTGCAGCACTGATTATGTGGCTTACAATCAATGAATGTAAGGCTGAGATTTGCCAGAGAATCTGAACAATTTATGAATTTTGAAAATAATTAAAAAAATAAACCAAAAGAAATCACACTCTACAGTCATCGAACTACGAAAAGGTACACACACACACAAAAGTACAAAGTGTTAGGATATTAATATTTCTTTTTCTCGTGTTTTAGAAACCGGAGTTTAGTTAGCATTTGATACCTTCTAAAAGATTCCGTGAATTTTTATTCACATGCAACAATGTTTGCTTTATTTTAAATTTTTAAATGATTTCAATCAAAAGAATTTGGTGATTCTACCTTCCTGAAACCCAAACATAATTTCATATGTTTTGGTAATTTGTAACCTGTGAAAAATAACTTAAACATATTTCAGGGGATACTTAACATTCTTATAAAAACAATCCGGTATACTATAAAATAAATACGAAAATTTACAACCTGAATCTAGCAAACTTTTTTTTCTAAGTGTATCCTGTAACTATAAGCCTCTTAAATAAAGTTTTTCATTTTGTGTTAATTAATTTGCACAAAAGCTGTTTAGAGTACCTAGACCAAAGGAAAGTTTTGCCCCATAAAATACAGACAAGTGACGCAATTTCCTGAATGAGCTTAAAGATTTCGTCACATGAGACAAAGAAGATGTTAAAAGTAAAGTTTAGATAATACGAAGATTATATATAAGACAAGAGCCAAGAAACGCCTTGGTGGCGTATATTGTATAATGCACCCAACGTTCCATATATGTTTATTTTACGATGCAGTAAAGCAGAATGAACCTTAATATAAGAATCTTATAGTTTGGTTTTCATAAATTTCAGGAAATTACGTGAGAAGTTCTGTTCTGCTGATCTTCTATCGCTATTGAAAGTCACGGCATGATACAACTTTTTAAATTGCTGGCTCTGAAGGTATATATACTCACATCATAAATTTTTAAAATACTTTATTTATTATTCATATCAGAAAAAATATAAAAAGGTTGAAAAAAGAGTCATAAAAGTTGGCATAAAAATGTTTAATCTAGTGGTTCAGCAGTTAAAAGTGTGCGGTACAAAACTAAATAACAAGCGAAATCGGAAAATTGTAAAAGAGCAAAAAAACATTCTGTAAAATTGAAATCACTATTTAAAAATAAAACCCAGAACTGCTTGCAGCTAATGTCTTTTTGAATCAGGGCCAAAAAAAATGTAATTAAACAAAAATAGCCAGTTCTGAGAAATATAACATGGAAAGTTACAAAATTTAAAGTGACAGGAACCTGAAATTGGAAAAGGCTCGGTTGCAGATCACGATAAAAAGTACAATTTTCAGTTGAAACAAAAAGTAAAAACTTCCTTCTCGAGATATTCAGTTGCTCAATTGGAATGAAATAAGTTTACATTTTTTGTCTTTTAAAATTAATTTTTCAGACTGAGAATTCAACTATTTTAGTTAAATATTCATAAATTTAGTTACTTAAAAATCCAACTGTCTTAAATTAAAAATTTCTAGGATCGACGAAAAATGTTTTAGAACACATTGAATCTTTAACAAATATTTGATCTTTTAATAAAAATAAAAAGATAATAAAGTAGTTGCATTTTGACCCAAAAAAGTTTTTAAATAAAAAAAATGATATTTAAAAAAAAGAGGAGATTAAAAAAAGAATGCAATAGTGCAATTTTAAAATCATAATGTTATTGTTTACCGGAAAAAAATAATTTAATTTTATCCGAACAGATGAATCGTTAACTAAAATTATGAATTTTCAAGCCAAAAAAAATGAATTAGCAAAAAAGTGTTTAACTTCCAATAAACAAGTTTAATTTTTACCAAAAGAGATCAATTTTTAATCTTTAGATTGAAAATTTTCTTGTTTTTTTTTTTTTAATTATATTTGCTAAAAATTTAACTATTTGTTTATTACTTTGACTTATGTTTTAAAATTTAAACTTTCTTATTAAACATTCTCTTTTTTTTTGTTAAAAATCTAGCTTTCAACTGGAAATTTGACTATTATACTTTTGGTTAAATTTTTTTGTTTGAAAATTGATCTTTTTGAATTCCAAAATTCAAGTATTTCTTAAAAAATTTCATTATTTTGTGAAAATTAACCTTTTTTTGGTAGAAAATAATTCTTTTTGTTGATAATTGATCTCTTTTCTCGAAAATTCAACTACTTGTTGAAAGTTAAACTTTTTTGTTAAAATTTAATTTTTAAGTTGAAAATCAAGCTTTCAACTAATAATTTAGCTAATTATATTTTTTATTACTTTTTTCACTTGGAAACTCAACTATTTGTTTAAATATACTCTTATTTTATATAAAATTTAACTTTTTTGGTGAAAAATAAATCTTCTTATTAAAAAATTGATCTCTTTTGTTTAAAATTTAGCTACTTGATCAAAAATTTAATTATTTTTTTATACTGTTTTTTTCAGGTAAACCTTAACTTTCTGAAATAGAAATCTAACTATAACATTCTTGGTTAAAGTTTTCTCTTTTTTAGTTAAATTTAAAAAAAAAAAATTTTTTTTTAAATTTAAGTATCTAATTTGGATTTAAACTAATTTGTTCAAAGTTAAACTCCTTTGTTGAAAATTAATTTTTGTTAATGTTAAAAATCAAGCTTTAAACTAAAAAATTTAACTATTATATTCTTGCTTAAATTTTTTTTCGTTGAATATTTAACTATTTGGTTTAAAATTGATCTTTTTTAGTACAAAATTCAATTATTTGTAAAAAAAATCACATATTTTCTTTAAACTTTGCCTTTTTGCTGAGGAATTATTTTTTTGTTGGAATATTTTCTTTTTTGTTGAGAATTTTTTTTTCAAAGTTCAGCTATTTAATTGAGATTTTAACTAATTTTTTGAAAGCTTAACTTCTTCGCTGAAAATTCGTTGTTTTTTTTTGGTAAAAATCAAGCTTTTATCTGAGAATTTAAAAATTATAATTTCGAGAAAATTTGTTATTTAGTTGAAAATTTAACTATTTGGTTTAAAATTAATCTTTTTTAGTACAAAATGCAACTATTTAGTAAAAAAATTACGTATTTCATTTAAAATTTTCCTTTTTTGGGTGGAAAATAATTTTTTTTGTTTAAAATTTATTTTTTTAAATTTAACATCTTGGTTCAAATTTGAGCTCTTTTGTTAATTTTTTTCTTGAAAATTCTCTATTTTAGTAGAAAATTTATCTCTTTGGATAAAAACGTAATTATTTTTTTCATTTTTTTTGTTGGTCAACATGAACTTTTCAAACTGGATGCTTAACTATTACATTTTTGTTGAAATTTTCTCTTTTTTTGTTTACAATTCCTCTAATTTTTAAAATTCAACGATTTAATTCAAAGCACAACTAATTTTTTTGAAATTTGAACTCCTTTTGTTAAGAATTAATTTTTTTTTTAAATAAAAATAAAGCTTTGCACTAATAATTTACCTAATTATTTTTTTTTTTTTTATTTTTGAGATGAAAATTAAAGGATTTGGTTTAAAACTTATCTCTTTTAGTTTGAAATGTAACAATTTGTTTAAAAATTCACGTTGTCTTATTCATATCTACCTTTTTTGGTAGAAAATTAATCTCTTTATTTAAAAAGACCTTTTTTGTTAAAAATTCAACCACTTTTGTAAAAGCTTAAGCCTTTCGTTAGAAATATTTTTTAGTTAAAAATTCATTATTTCATTTGAAAATTCATCTCTTTGGCTGAAAATTTAACTATTTAATAAAATTATTTTTTGTTGAAGATTCAAACTTTTTTTTTAATAATTCTTTTGTTTGATAAAACGCTTCAAGTTTTTGAACTTAAACATTCATTATTACATTCTTGGTTGAAAATTTATTTATCTATTCATTTTTTAATCAACTATTTGGCTAAAAACTTAACTACTTTGTTAAAAATTAAACTTCTTTTGTGAATTCTTTTTTTTTATTTATTTATTATACTTTTGATTTAAAACTATTTGTTTGAAAAATTCTTGTATTCCATTGAAAATTTGCCTTTTCAGGTAGACAATTAATTTTGCTCTGCTTAAAATTGATCTTTTTTGTTAAAAATTTCACCACTTGGTTAAAAGTAGACCTATCTTGTTAAAAATTAAGTATTTTATTTAAAGATACATCGCTTTAGTTAAAAATTCATCCCTTTGGTTATTAGTGATTGGTTATTAGTTTAAAATTCATCTTTTTGGTTAAAAATTTATAATTTTTTTTAAATTCATTTTTTGTTTGATGATTTGATTGTCAGTTTAGGAGCTTACTGTGGAATTCATTTCAATTTTGTGTATTTATTACTGAATAAAAATTGTCATTGTTTAACGTGAATGTCGTAAAAAATACAGTGCAATTTTTCTTCAAGTTTTTTGGTGTCTCTTTTATATAAAACTTGAAAAGAGTTTCTTCGTTCTTGACCATCCGGAATTTTCTGACAATAAACTCTCTCGAAGAAGCGACATTATGATGGACAGTTAGTTCAAGAATCAACGATTTCTCCGCCTCTTTTCTATTGTAAACGGCAAAGAAGTCCATCTTCGACTCGAATTTCCGATAAGACTTTAGAGGTAGAAGTAAACCTGGAACCTTTAGATAAAAATCTCGATAAAGTGGTTTCCGTTAGCCGGTAACAATACTGCTACATAGTCGAGTGCAGAGCAGGTAATAGCCTGAGTGTCCTCGACATCAGCAAATTACCTATAGTTACTGGACTCAACATTAACAAAAAATGACAACTTTTTTCTGTTTTTGTTTTAAAATAATTTATTTATTTATAACACAGGGAAAATATTCAAGTTTTAATTTTGTTATAGCGCAGTTTTTTACGAAATCATTTTGAACCTCGACTATGTCCGCTGTCATGATCAATGTGAAAACGGAAAAACAACTGAATTACGTTCAACGTTTGTATCCAACTGTGGCTTTTTTTTCAGTCATTTTTCAGTATAGTTTTTTTGGGGTCAAAAAGAAATTTTTCTTTCTGTGCGAGCTTTCACGTGAATTTGTTCAGAAAAAATTGTTTGAACAATAACAAAAAAGCATGTTTTCCTAATTAAAAGCAATGGAACATGAATTTATTTTTAATTTCATAGAAAATCTATTAATTTTAATGAGCTAAACATTGTCAGTCCCCAAAAATGACTTTCCTTCATTAATTTGTTTATGACACGATAACAATTTTTTATATTATTCTAACTAACCGAAAATTATTCTCATATAGTTGTTACACTTTTCTAAGATTTTCTTTAATTCATCTAAAATTCTTCAAATAAATATTTTACAAAGACTTCAATGATTTTCAAAGATTTCACAAATATTTCAATAATTTCACAAATATTAACAAATATTTCAAAAATATTTTGAATATTTCGCAAAGATTTTTAAAGATCTTAGAAAAAATTCATAAAGATTTAGAAACATTTCTGAAATATTTTACAAATATTAGAATGATTTTTTAAAAATTTACACATTTCACAAATATTTGCCAAAGATTTCGAAAACGATTTAAAAGATTTCACGCAAACTTCAATGGTTTTCTGAATATTGCAATAACCTTACAAATGTTATTCAATATTACAGATATTTCGCAAATATGTTTGAAAATCACAAAGATTTACACAAAGACTCCAGAAAAGTTTCACCAAGATTTCACAAATATATCCATGATTTCCTAAAGATTATAATTAATTCACAAATATAACCAAAGATTTTAATGATTTCTTAAAGATTTCACGAAGATTTCAATAATTACACAAACATTAAGAAATATTTAAAATATTTTACGAAGATATCCAAATATTTCAGAAAAAATTTACAAACATTTCAATGATATGCAAAAAAGATTTCACAAAGATTTTGATAATTTCCCAAATAGTACAAAAGATTTTATTGATATCTTAGAGATTTTACAATGATTCCAATAATTACACAAATATTGAAAAATATTTTAAATATTTATCGAAGATTTTCAAATATTTCAGGAAGATTTCACAAAGACTTACAAACTTTCACAAATATTTGTCATAGATTTCCGATAGATTTGAAAGATTTTACTAAAACTTCAATGATGTCTCAAAAATTCCAATAATTTCACAAATATTTCCCAAGTTTTCAAAAAGATTGTACAAAGATTTTACAAAGATTTCAATGATATCTTAAAGATTTCGCAAAAGTTTTAATGATTACACTAATATCATAAAATATGAATAATGTTTTAAATATTTAACAAAGGTTTTTAAAGATTTAAGAAAGATTTAACAAAGATTCACAAAATTTTACAAACATTCGTTACAGATTTTGAATAGATTTCAAAGGTTTCACAAAAACTTTAATGATGTCCCAAAGATTGCAATAATTTCACAAATATTGTCATATATTTTAAATATTTTCCCAAGATTTCAGAAAGATTTTCGAAACTTAAAAAAGATTTCAGAAAGATTTTACAAAGATTTCAAATTAATTTCAACAATTTCCTAAAGATTTTACAAAGATTTCAATAATTTTACAAATATAACGAAAGATTTCAATTATTACAAAAATTTTATAGAATATTTCAAAAATATTTCAATTATTTCACAGAGATGTCTAAAGATTTTATAAAGATTTATAAAATTTTGAAAATATTTGGCAGAGATTTCAAAAAGATTTAAAAGATTTCACAACAACTTCAATGATGTCCCAAAGATTGCAATAATCTCACAAATATTATCAAATATATTTTAAATGCTGCCCTTATATTTTAAAAAGATATTACAAAGAAATTAACGATTTCTCGAGGATTTCACAAATATTTTAATAATTTTACAAATATAACTAAAGCTTGCAATGATTTCTCAAGGATTTCACAAAGGTATCTATCACAAATATTTAAAAATATTTTGCAAATATTTTAAATATTTCACGAAGGTTACTAAAGATTTCAGGAAGATTTTACAAAGATTCACAAAATTTCACAAACATTTGTCATAGATTTCAGATAGATTTAAAAGATTTTACAAAAACTGCAATGATGTGCCAAAGATTGCAATAATTTTACAAATATTATTAAATAGTTTGAATTTTTCGCAAAAATTTTAGACAGATTTTATTGATATTTCCAAAACTTTTAAAAAGATTTCACAAAGATTTCACAAAAATTGCAATGACTTCTTAAATATTTTACAAAGATTTCAATAACTACACAAATCTTATAAAATATTTTTAAAATGTTCCTAATATATAACGAAGATTTTCAAAGATTTAACAAAGATTTACAAAATTTCACAAACATTTGGCATAGATTTCGAATAGATTTTAAAGATTTCACAAAAACTTTAATGATGTCCCAAAGATTGCAATAATTTAAAAAATATTGTCAAATATTTTAAATATTTCGCAAAGATTTCAAAAAGATTTCACAAAGATTTCTAAAACTTTCAAGGAGGTTTTACAAAGATTTTAAAAATATTTTAATGATTTCATAAAAATTTCACAAAAATTTTTATGATTTAACAAAAATAATGAAAGATTTTAAAGATTTCAATAATCACACAAGCATTAAAAAATATTTCAAATATTTCACGAAGATTTCCAAATATTTTAGACAAATTTTACAAAGATTCCAATGATATCCAAAAAAGATTTCACTAAGATCTCGAGAATTTTCCAAAGATTTTAAATTAATGTTAACAATATCCTAAAGAGTTCACAAAGATTTTAATAATTACCCAAATATTTAAAAATATTTGAGCAATATTTCAAATATTTCAGGAAGATTCCTAAAAAATTTCACAAATATTACCAAAGATTTTACAAAGCTTTTCAAAGATTGATAACAGGTTTTAAAAAGATTTCACACGCATTTCAATAATTTTCTAAGTACTTCAGATTAATTTAACTCATTTTTTAACGATTTTCGATTTCACAAATATTACAAAAATATTTTACAAAGATTAGAATGATTTTCCAAAGATTGAAAAAATTTCAAAAATATTTCACAAATATTTTAGACAGATTTAAAAGATTTTACAAAGACTTCAATGACTTCCACAAGGATTGAAATAATTAAAAAAATATTATCAAAAATTTCAAATGAATGGGGAAAGATTTTCAAATACTTTAGAAATATTTTACAGAGGTTTCCAAAACTTTTAGAAAGGTTTCACAAAGATTTTACAAATATTTTAATCAATTTCCCAAGATCTCACAAAGATTTAAATAATTTCACAAATGCTAAAAAAAATTTAGAAAATAATATATAATGTAAAGAAAATATGTTTAATGCTTTACAAAAATTTTCGAAGATTTCAGAAAGATTTTTCGAAGATTTCAAAGATTTCACAAAGATTTCAAATATTTCAGATTGATTTTAAAGATTGCCCTATGATTTTAATGATTTTCCTAAGGTTTGAATAATTTCACAAATAATATCAAAAATTTCAAATATTTCAAAAAGATTTTCAAAGATTTCACACTTTACAAAAATATTGTAATTTTTACAGAAATTTTATTTTAAATGTAAGATACCAGACGCGTAGGCCAGAGGGTGCCAAGTATGGCGGTAACTTTTAAAGTGTATAATCCAAAAACTTTGTAAAATTAAAATAAATTGTGAACAATTTTAAGCTATTTATCGTTGCCCAACCGATAAAAGTTACATTTAATAAGTTTAAACATTAGCAAAAATAAAATTTGCTTTGTTTAGAGAATTTAAAGATGCTAATTTTTGTTTACTAACTTAGTGAATGTTAGGACTATATTTTTCAAATAATAAGTTATTTAGCATTTGTTCATGAGTCTTCAATCATATCATACAGCTTTAAAAATGTGTGATTATTATTAAAAATTCATTCTATATGTAAAAACCAGTCGTGTAGTTCAGAAGGTGTATTGAAGTTGTATTGAAACCTTCTAAAATTTAGAAAAATTATGAACAATGTAATAACTCGGCTGTTTAACTTCGTAGAATCTAAAAGAGTTTTATTCAATCAGTTAAAACACTGGGAAAATTGTAATTTTTCGATGTTTGGAGAATTTAACGATGCTAATTTTTGTTTACTAACTTAATAAATTTTCAAATTATACTTTTCAAATAATAATTTATCTAGAATTTGTTATTAAGTCTTTAATTATATCATACCTCTTAAAAAATTTGTAATATATACCAAAAACTTATTTTATATAAAAATACCAGACGCGGAAACCAGAAGGTGCCAGGTATAGTAATAACTTTAAAAGTGTTCAATCTAAAAACTTTTTAAACACTGGCAAAACTTAAATTTTTTGTTGTCTGGAGAATTTAAAAATGCTAATTTCTGTTTACTGATCTAATAAATTTTTGAATTATACTTTGCGAATAATAATTCATCCAAAATTTGTTAGTAAGTCTCTAATCATATTATATCTCCTTATAAATTTGTGATATATTCAAAAAATTTATATTATATGTAAATACCAGACGCGTGGGCGAGAGGATGCCAGTTATGGCGGTGACTTGGAAAGTGTATAGTATTAAAACTTGCTAAAATATAAGTAAATTATAAACAATTTAACGCTGTTTCACTTAGTAGAATCGATAATAAATTTATTTAATAAGATAAAACTTTGGCAAAAATTGATTTTGGTTTGTTTGGAAAATCGATAAGGATGCAAATTTCCGTTTACTGACCTGATACGATCTTAAATTATATTTTGCAAATAATAAATTATCTAGCATCATTATTAAGTCTTTAACCATACCATACTTCTTAAAAAAATTTTAATTCCTACAAAAAATGTATTTTATGTGTAAATACCAGACGCGTAGGCCACAGGGTGCCAGGTATAGCGGTAACTTGAAAAGTGTATAATCTAAAAATTTTTTATAATACAGCAAAATTATAGACAATGTAATAATTCTGCTGTTTAGCCTAGCAATATCGATAAGAATTTTATTTATTCAGTTAAAACTCTGGCAGAACTTTAATTTTTTTTGTTTTGAGAATTTAAAGATGCTAATTTCTGCTTATTAACTTAATAAATTTTTAGATTGTATTTTCTAAATAATAATTTATCTATTATTTCGTAGTTAGTCTTTCTTCATATCATACCTTTACAAAAATTTATAATTTATACAAAAAATTTATTTTATATGTAAATACCAGACGCGTAGGCCAGAGGGTGACAGGTATGGTAATAACTTGGAAGGTGTGTAATCTAAAAACATTCAGAAATTAAAAAAATATATAAATAATGTAGCAATTGTCCTATTTAACTTTGCACAATCGATAAAAGTTTTATTCAATAAGTCAAAAAATTGGCCAAATTTAAATTTGGTTTGTTTGGAGAATCTAAGGATGCTAATTTCTGTTTACTGACCTGATAAATGTTTAAATTATACTTTGCATAAACTGATTCATTAACCACCGTAGGCAAGTCTCTAATAACATCATACAACTTAAAAAATTTGTGATTTTTACAAAAAATTTATTTTATATGCAAATACCAGACACGTAGATCAGATGGTGCAAGGTATGGCGGTAACTTTAAGAAGGTATAATTTCAAAATTTCTAGAAATAAAGTAAAATTATAAACGATGCAATAATCATGCTGGTTAGCTTTGTAGAATCTACAAAAGTTTTATTTTAAAGTTAAAACTCTGTCAGAACTTAATTTTTTTGTTAAGAGAATTTTAAGGTGCTAATTTCTGTTTCATAAATTAATACATTTTCAAATTATATTTTATGAATAATGATTCATCTAGCATTTGTTAGTGAGTCTTTAATCATATCATACCTCTTAACAAATTTTAAATGTATACAAAAAATTTATATTATACGTAAATACCAGACGCGTAGGCCAGAGGTTGACAGGTATGGCGGCAACTCTAAAAGTGTATAATCTAGTAAATTTCGTCAATTTAGGAAAATGATAAACAATGTAATAACTATGCTGTTTAACTTTGTAGAATCGTTAAGAGTTTCATTTTATATCTTAAAACACTGGCAAAACCCAAATTTGTTTTTGCTTGGAAAATTTATAGATGCTAATTTCTATTTACTAACATAATGAATTTTTAGATTGTATTGTGCAAATAATAGTTCATCTAGCATTTGATAGTAAGTCTTTGATCATAATATGTCTCTTAAAATTTATAATATTTCAAAAAAATGTAATTTATATTTAAATACCAGACGCGTAGACCAGAGGATGCCAGGTATGGCGGTAACTTTAAAAGTGTATGATCTAAAAACTTTTAAAAATGTAGGAAAATTATAAAAAATCTGTTAACTTTTCTGTTCAACTTTGTAGAATCGATAACAGTTTCATTCTATAAGTTGAACCACTAGCAAAATTTGAATTTTGTTTTTTTGAAAAATTCAAAGATGTTAATTTCTGTTTACAGAGGCAATACAGTCTTATTTAGTCAGTTAAAACACTGGCAAAACTAACTTTCTTTTTGCTTAGAGAATTTAAAGGTGCTTATTTCTGTTTATAAAATAAATAAATTTGTAGGTTATATTTTCTAAATAATGATTCATCTAGCATTTGTTAGTAAGTCTCTCAACATATCATACCTCTTGATAAATTTTAAATGCATGAGAAAAATTTATTTTTATGTAAATACCAGACGCGCAGGCCAGAGGTCGCCAGGTATGGCGGCAACTCTAAAAGTGTATAATCTAGTAACTTTAAAAAATTAAGGAAAATGATAGACAATGTGATAACTCTGCTGTTTAACTTTGTAGAATCGTTTAGAGTTTCATTTCAAAGTTAAGACACTGGAAAAACTTAAATTTCTTTTTATTTGGAGAATTTATAGATGCTAATTTTTGTCAACTAACATGATTAATTTTAATATTGTATTTTGCAAACAATAATACATCTAGCATTTGATAGTAAGTCTTTAATCATATAATATCTTTAAAAAAATTTGTAATATTCACAAAAAATGTAATTTATATTTAAATACCAGACGCGTAGACCAGAGGATGCTAGGTATGGCGGTAACTTTAAAATTGTATGATCTAAAAACTTTTAAAAATGTAGGAAAATTATAAAAAATCTGTAAACTCTTCTGTTAAACTTTGTAGAATCGATAACAGTTTCATTCTACAAGTTGAGCCACTAACAAAATTTGAATTTTGTTTATTTAAAAAATTTAATGATGCTAATTTCTGTTTACTGAGGTAATAAATTTTTTAATTATACTCGGTGAATAATAATTCATCTAGCAGGTTAACTAAGTCTTAAATCATATCATACAGCTTAAAAAATTTGTAATTTTTACTTAAAAATTTATTCTACATGTAAATACCAGTCGCGTAGACCAGAAGGTGTCACATATGGCGGCAGCTTTAAAAGTGTATTATTTGAAAGCTTTTCGAAATTTAGAACTATTAGAAACAATGTAATAATGCTGCGGTTTAGCTTTGTAGTATCTATAAGAGTTTTATTTAGTAAGTTAAAACACTGGCAGAACTTACTTTCTTTTTGTTTAGAGAATTTGAAGGTGCTAATTTCTGTTTATTAAATAAATAAATTTGTAGGTTATATTTTATAAATTATAATTCATCTAGCACTTGTTAGTAAGTCTTTAATCATATCATACCTCTTAACAAATTTGTAATTCAAACAAAAAATTTATTTTATATGTAAATACCAGACGCGTAGACCAGAGGATGCCAGGTATGGCGGAAAATTTGAATGTTGCTAATTTGAAAACTTTTTAAAATTAAGAAAAATTATAAACGATATAACAATTCTGCTGTTTAACTGCAGACCTTCAGGAAAAATGTTGTATATACTTCAGAGGAAAATTATGTATCCCCCTAAATTTTGATGCAATACGAAACGCAAGATGGAGAGAGCATTTAATAAGAAGGTTATGCCTTTATATCAGGCGAGATGTGCACCCACACAAACATACAAAATTCGTACAGACGAGGGAGATGCCATGGATACGCGTCCCTTGCTTGGGGGCGCAAAAATTCACAAGATTAAAAATGTAGAAATATACGCCATGCGCGAACGTAAAATATAACGGTCGTAATGTGCTGTAAAATTATAGACTTTCCTTATCCTCCTGACTTTATTTCGTCACACCTTGTTCACAAAAACGATAAAAAAATTTGTATATCAGCATTAATTTTTTTTTTTTAATAGCATACGTAATTTATTACATTTTAACCACTCGCGGCCCATGAAGTTTCTCATTTTGGAATCAAAATCATTTTTAATAAAAATGCTAAATGATCAATAAATTATTATAAAATGATTTGCTTTAATTAAATATATTTTGAGGTGGCCTCTACAATTAAAAATAAATTTTTGGTCATTTTCTGTTTAGCGATCAGTTTTCTAGTGAATTATGAGTTAACAAATTAAAAATTTCAAATCTGAACAATTTTTTATTTAAGTCGCGAGAAGCGAGGGCACGGGGCCAATATCACCCCTGGGGCCATACTACCTCATGTGCCACATTTCCCCAAACAGTTGAATTCTAATATTGAAAAAAATATATATTAAAAAAAATAAATAAATAGTTAAATTTTCTGTTGAAAAATAATGTTTAACAATAAAATAATTTTCAATAAGATAGTTTTTTTAAATTTTCAATACAATCAGTTAAACTTTTTATCAATAAAGATAATTTTTTAACGAAAAATTGTATATTTAAATTTTGAGTTCAAAAAATCAGTTTTTATCCAAAAAAAACACGAATTTTTCCATTTTCAACTAGAGATAGAATTTTTAAAGAAGTTGAAGAATTTTTAATCAAAAACTGTATTTATTTATATATAAAACTGTGTCTATCCCTAACTAAACAATATAAACTAAAAAAGAGAAATTTGTAACCATACTCGTATACTTGAATCTTCAACTTAAGAATACAAATTTTAAACCTAAATCAAAATAGTTAAATTTTTAGCAAGACAATTGATTTTTAACAAAATAGATAGATTTTTGACTGAAGAGATTAATTTGTCGACAAAAGAGATAAATTTTTATCTAAAAACAAAAATTTTTAAACCAAACAGTTTCTTTTTCAAACAACAAGTTAAATTATCAACTCAACAATATAAATCTTAGAGAAAAATTGAAATAATTAAATTTTAATTAAAAAAATGAATTTTGAACGAAATAGTTTAATTTTCTACCAAAGAGTTAATTTGTCGACCAAAGAAATACACTTCTATCTAAAAACAAAAATTTTCAAACCAGTTCCTTTTTTTTAAAAAAAGTTGAATTTTCAACTCAGCAATATCAATTATAGAAAAAAATTAAAATAGTCAAATTTTTTAGTTAAAAAATTAATTAAAAAAAATAGTTGGATTTGCGACTAAAGAGATAAACTTTTTTGTAAAAAGTAAAAAATGTCAAACTAGTTTTTTTTTCACCAAAAAGTTGAATTTTCAACTCATTAATATAAATTTTAAACCAAAATGAAAAGAGTTAAAATCTCAGTCAAAAAATGAATTTGTAACAAAATAGTACAATTTTTTACCAAAGAGATGAATTTTTATCTGTAAAGAAAATTTTTTTAAACTAAAGGGCTTCTTTTACAACCATCAAAATAAAGTTTCGACCAAAAATTAAAGAATTAAATTTGGAGTTCAAAAAATTGATTTTCGACAAAGAAATATAAGTTTCCCAAAAAAAACTTCTTTTTTTCAACCAGATGTGAATTTTGAACTAAAATGAAAAATCTTCAACCGAAAAATGTATTTTTAACAGAGAAAATCACATTTCATCCAAGCAGTTGAATTTTCAACTGAAAAGCTCAATTTTTAATTAAATAGTTGAATCTTTAACTAAACAATATGAATTTAAACTTAAAAAAGAAATAGTTAGGTTTTCAGTAAAAAAAATTAATTTTCAACAAAATAGGTGAATTCTTGACCAAAAGATGAGCTTTTATCTAGAAAAGAAAAATTTTCCAACTAAACTGTTTTTTTCGATCAAAATGTGGAATTTTTAACTCAACAAAATAAATTTTGAGCTAAAATTAAAACATTTGAATTGGAAGTGAAAAACTTGATTTATAACAAAATATTTAAATTTTCTACCAAAGAGTAAATTTTTTGACTAAATAGATACACTTTTATCTAAAAACAAAAATGTTCAAACTAGTTCCTTTTTTTAAAAAAAGTTTAATTTTCAACTCAGCAATATCAATTATAGAAAAAAAATTAAAATAGTTAAATTTTTTAGTTAAAAAATTAATTTAAAAAAAAAGTTAAATTTCTGACCAAAGAGATGAACTTTTATGTAAAAAATAAAAAATTTCAAACCAGTTTCTTTTTTCACCAAAAAGTTGAATTTTCAACTCACCAATATAAATTTTAAACCAAAATTAAAAGAGTTATGATTACAGTTCAAAAATTGATTTTTAACAAAATAGTACAATTTTTTACCGAAGAGTTGAATTTTCATCCAAAAAGGAAAAATTTTTGAACCAAATGGCTTCTTTTACAACCAACAAAATAAAGTTTTCACCAAAAATAAAATAATTAAATTTTGAGTTCAAAAAATTGATTTTCGACAAAAAAATGTGAGTTTTCAAAAAAAATACTTCTTTTTTTAACCAGATCTAAATTTTAAACTGGAATGAGAAATCTTTAACGAAAAAATGTATTTTTAACAGAGAAACTTACATTTCATCCAAACAGTTCAATTTTCAAACAAAAAGATCAATTTTTATTTAAATAGTTAAATCTCTAACTGAATAATATAAATTCAACCTTAAAATAGAAAGAGTTAGATTCTCAGTAAAAAAAATTAATTTTTAACAAAATAGGTGAATTCTTGACAAAAAAGATAAGTTTTTAACTAAAAAAGAAATCTTTTTAAACTAAACCGTTTTTTACGACCAAATGTGGATTTTTCAACTTAACAATATAAATTGTGAACCGAAATTGAAACAGTTAAATTTTAAGTTAGAAATCTAATTCATAACAAAATATTTAAATTTTTTACCAAAAAAATTAATTTTCCGACCAAAAAGGTACACTTTTATCTAAAAACAGAAACTTTCAAACCAAACAGTTTCTTTTTCAAACATAAAGTTGAATTCTTGAATCAACAATATAAATTCTAGAGAAAAATTAGAACAGTTGAATTTTTAGGAAAAAAAATTTAATTTTTAACAAAAAAGTTGAATTTTCGACCAAAGAGATAAACTTTTATGTAAAAAATAAAAAATTTCAAACCAGTTTCTTTTTTCACCAAAAAGTTGAATTTTAACTGATCAATATAAATTTAAAACCATAATTGAAATAGTTAAATTTTTAGTCAAAAAATAAATTTCTAACAAAATTGTAGAATTTTTCACCAAAGAGATGAATTTTCATCCAAAAAGAAAAATTTTTTAAACCAAATGGTTTCTTTTACAACCAACAAAATAAAGTTTTAACCAAAAATGGAGAAATTAAATTTTAAGTCTAAAAAACTAATTTTTGACCAAAAAATAAGAATTTAAAAAAAAGATACAGTTTTTTTTAACCAGACGTGAATTTGGAACTAAAATAAAAAATCTTCAACCAAAAAATGTATTTCTAATAGAGAAACTTACATTTGAAGCAAGTAGTTGAATTTTTAACCAAAAAGATCAATTTTTATTTAACTAGTTGAATTTTCAACTAAATAATATAAACTTTAACTTAAAATCAAAATAGTTAGATTTTCAGTAAAAAAATTAATTTTTATCAAAATACGTGAATTCTCGACCAAAATGATAAGCTTTTATCTGAAACAGAAAATTTTTTAAACTAAACAGTTTTTTTCGATCAAAATGTGGAATTTTCAACTCAACAATATAAATTTTAAACCAAAATTAAAACAGTTAAATTTTAAGTGAAAAACCTAATTTCTAACAAATTAGTTGAATTTTCTTCCAAAAAGTTGATTTTTCGACCAAAGAGATAACTTTTTATATAAAAGCAAACATTTTAAAACCAAACAGTTTCTTTTTTGAAGAAAAAGTTGAATTTTCAACTCAACAATGTAAATTTTGGAGAAAAATTGGAATAGTTGAATTTTTAGTTAAAAAATTAATTTTTAGCAAAATAGTTGAATTTTAGACCAAAGCGATGAACTTTTATGTGTCAAAATAAAAAATTTCAAACCAGTTTTTTCTCACCAAAAAGTTGAATTTTCAACTAACCAATGTAAATTTTAAACCAAAATTGATATAGTGAAATTTTTAGTCAAAAAATGAATTTTCAACAAAATAGAATTTTTCACTAAACCAAATAGTTTCTTTTACAAATAACAAAATACAGTTTTAACTAATAGGGAGTAATTAAATTTTAAGTTCAAAAAATTAATTTTTGTCAAAAAATACAAGTTTCCAAAAAAAAAAAATACTTCTGTTTTCAACCAGACAAAAGAGTGGGATTTTTGACAGAAAAGATGAATTTGTATCCAAAAAAGAAAAATTTTCAAACCAAATAAGTTCTTTTACAACCAACAAAATAAAATTTTAACCAAAAATTAAAGAAATAAATTATAAGTTAAAAAAATTGATTCTCATCTAAATATACAAGTTAAAAAAAAAACTATTTCCAAGAAGACGTAAATTTGGAACTAAAGTGAAAAATCTTCAATCGAAAAATGTATGTTTAACAGAGAAACTTACGTTTCAACCAATCAGTTTAATTTTGAACGAAAAAAATTAGTTTTCACTCAAATAGTTGAATCTTTAACTTAACAATATTAATTTTAACTCAAATTATAAATATTAAATTTTTTAAAAATTAATTTTTAACAAAATGGGTTAATTTTCGACTAGAGATGAACTTTTATCTGAAAAAGATAAATTTTCAAACCAAACAGTTTTTTTTTCACCAAAAAGTTGAATTTTCAACTCAACAATATGAATTTTAAACTGAAATTGAAATAGTTAAATTTTAAATGAAAAAATTAATCACTAAAAAAATATTTGAATTTTTGACCAAAGAGATAATTTTTAGGCCAAAGAGATAAATTTTTATCTAAAAACACAAATTTTCAAACAGAACAGTTTTTTTTTCGAACAAAAAGTTAAATTCACGACTGAAGAATATAAACTTTGAAGGAAAATTCGAATAGTTAAATTTTCAGTTTAAAAATTAATTTTTAACAAAATACTTGAATGTTGCACCAAAGAGATAAATTTTTATCAAAAAAATAAAAATTTGTAAACCATTTTCTTTTTTCACTAAAATTTTGAATTTTCATTTCAACAATATAAATTCCAAATCATAATTAAAATAGTCGAATTTTTGGTCCATAAAGAAATTTTTAACACAATGGTTAAATTTTTGACCGAAGTGATAAATTTTTATCTAAAAAAGAAAAATTTGCAAATCAAATGGTTTCTTTAACAATTTATAACCAACAAAATAAAGTTTTACCAAAAAATGGAATAAATGAATTTTAAGTTTAAAAAATCAATTTTCTTCCAAAAAAAACAAGTTTCCAAAAAAATAGTTCTGTTTTTAACTAGAAAAAAATTTTCAACTAAAATGAAAATTTTATTTTTAATAAAAATGACGAGTTTTAAACAAAAGAGTGACATTTTATAATATAAAAAATGAGCTTTTAAACAGATTGTTGGATTCACTATTAAGTATATTGTGTTTTCAAGAAATATTTAAATTTTAAACTAAAACATTAAATTTCCAACCAAAAAGTTTCATTATCTACAAAAAAAGACAATTTTTTAACAAAACGCATTTTAGTTTGAAGGTCAGTTATAAAAGGTTGAAACCTGAAGTTTAAATTTAGAAGGTCATACAATAGTCATATGACTGTTAAAAACACCTTGAACTCAAGAAGCGGTTTTCCGCATTTTTCCTATCCCCTGGCAAAACGTGCAGAGAAACTCGTGTACTTCCAATGAAGTCAAATGCAACAGTAGGTTTTAGAATTGCACGTATCCTAAATTGACAAGTCTAACACGACAATAATAATTAAATAACAAAAATCAAAGTTTGAAAAATTTTTCCAGAGAATATGTCCGAAAAATAACATATTGCCGAATTCTCGTATCGAGAAATAATAACTTTCCCTTACCTAATATCCTTCCTTTTCCTTACTTCTTTACCTCATTTATAATTTTTCGCCTTAAAACTCCCCTACTTTCCTTCTCTTT
>JAUELO010037157.1:0-10478 GCA_032357855.1 Amphibolips quercusostensackenii | reverse complement strand
CCTGGTCGCTGTCCACCTCCTTCTTCTCGCATGCATCAGTATCCTGCGGAATCCAAGCCTAGTCTACGTGATAGATCCAGATCTCTAACTGACAGGCCTGCTTTTCCCAGGTCTGATCCTGCCGGGTCTGTTTCTGCGAGGCATACTCTTGCTAGAAGTCCTGAGGATCGAATATTTGGATATGGACTTGGACAACTTGGACTTGTTAGGCTTATTCCCACTGTCAATCCGTGCCGGCGGTTCGAGTTTCGCAGATACACTTTTCCTCCCAATACACCACTTTCACTGCAATTGAAACAAAATGTGTATACGCACCTGCCAATCTCAGAACAAATTGTATTAACAACACCTAATGGTAAAATTTTTGCCATATTGGAGAATAATGGTACTCTTAGTGGGTTGTATGGTCTCTTTAAACGAAAGGTCCGGGCTAAAATGAACATAGAAAACGGCAATATTGAGAAAATGACCGCAGAAGAAATTAAGGAATGTCCAGTAAGCCGGTGCCGCTATCTAGATGGATCTTACAGCATAGTAGTTGCAAACCAGGATTCTCTACAGCTAAACTAATAATTTAATTTAAAATATGCGTACTCAGTAGATTACTCAAGACAGCCTTTTGAAATTTATATAAAATGAATTGCCAATATATTTTATAAAAGGTGTTTTATTTTTAAACTCGTTTTAATTCCACTATTCAATACTGATTCGTTGCAATTACGTAGTAATATTTAACAAGCTAAAAATATTTGACAGCTAAATATGTATTTATAACCTAACATTTGTGCATTCGAAAGTGAAGTATTTTGTAGAATTAAAATTACTTTGTTTATGCTGCAAATGAGCCGCAGATTGTCAGCAAACACTATACATTACTAATATAGAAACCAGAGTTCCTTTCGCATATAAATTTCAATAACATAACTTTCGTTGATTATGAAATTGTGATTTGTTAATTTAAGTCGTTTTAATCTTTTATTTTATAGATTTCAACAAAAGTTAATATATTTTTCAAATGGTATATGGTTATATTACTGAACATTTATTTAATATTGTAAAATTCAAAAGGAAACAAAGGAAGCGATATTTAGCATGCAATTTTTTGCTAACTCTATAGTAAACTTCACTATAATTAAAAAAATATAATCATGAATTCTAAACTTAGAGGTACAATATAATATTTGATTTATTATAAATAATACCTCACTCGTACTGCAAAATTAAGGCATCTAAACTTTTTCAAACTTAATGTATTTAGGATCAAATGAAACAAAATCCAATTTAATAAATTCACTAAACCTTAATAAAAAATTTTAATTTAAAACCCTTCAATGCATGAGCCATGATTTTTCAACTTACTTCTTTTTTTTTCATGTCTTGCTGTATTAATTTCAATAATAAAATTTGTATGAATAATAAATCATAAACCTAACTCAAATTAAGAAAAATTGTTGACACATTTTTAACCGGATTACCAACTGGTAACAAGCGATATTCACTATTATAATTTTGAAAGCTTCCAGGTATAAATGTTGTTAAAAATTCCATTTTTTAAATTTTATTTCAAAACCAATTTTTTTTAAACGAATGTATGGATCATGTAGTTATTTATGACCCAAAACGCGCAATGTATAATCTTGTCTTAAAATAAGAATTGTAGATTATTTAAAAATTCTTAATTTGATAATAAGAGGATATGGTTTATAAAAAATTTTGGACGTTACTTGATGGTTCGTCCTATCAAGGCAATATCGGTAGTTATCCAGCCAATTAAGTCAATTTTGGATGACGCTGTGGTCAGTAGATACAACAATGGAAATTAGTTTGCTCAAATCAGACGACTTTTAATACATTATTCTACTGTTTTCTGTGAACCGCATCCGTAATTATATCAATTATAGATCTGCTTGGATACTTTACTGCTGTCTGAAGGCGCCCGTATTCTCAAGACCATAATATGCTCGCAACATGTACGCATAATCCAACTGTCCGGTCCCCAGTGTTGCAAATACAGTAGTACCCCAATATTAGTTGATTATTGTGTACTTATTCTTGCTGTAGCTCTTGATTTTCGGCTGCTTAAATCAAGTCTTCATAAAGAAGTTTGTTAAACCACAAAATCATCCATTCGCTCTCTGTCAAACTTATCTTGGATGTCAGCTCCTGCTAGATTCAGGTGATAGATTCCTACCGTATATTCCCTTAAATAATTTACAGCCAGCCTAGGAAAATAAGGTACTTGGTGTTTATTTATTTCACTACATCTGGAATTCCTGGTATTTATGTTTGGCTGATTTAGTCTCCGACCACGACATATTTTAGGAGTGAACAAGATTAAAATTTATATAAGCGCCAGCTGCGAAAATGTCGACCTTTTTTCAACGTAGCGTCTCAACAACTTCTAGATCTAAGGTTGATAAGATCATAAAGCCATCTAGCTAAAGGTTTTCAATGAACAGAAACTTGGCAGGGAAGGGTAGAAAAGACCATCAAGTTCGAAAGAAATTTAGGCGAGACGAAAAGCTACATGAATAGCAGTGTTTCATTAATATACGGAAAAGCGGAAATTCTAGAAATTTTTCAGCTAACAGTTAATAAGGAAAACAGTGACGCCAGCGCAACCTAAAGTAGAAAAGAGCAAGCTATTCTTTAATGTGAACACGTGGTCCTGGGCGCCTTTGACGTTATTTCTGAGGATAATTATTTTTGTATATTTTTGTAGAATCCTTTAACGATAAACCAATAAGAGGCTATTCGCGGAACCGAATTTTGTTAAAAAAAAAAAATTTGAGAGGCCTGTCACTCTAGACGCAGAGATGGAAAGTTGTTTTGCCTTGATGCGGTTGCTCTAGGATCGAAATTAAAAGTAAGGTTCGCACGGAATCTACGACTAATCATAGCGCCTAGAGGGCGCATACAAAATCGCGCTGATTTGCTGGTGCATTGGACGTGTTTATTCAAGAACACTCCAACTAATCATGAAGCAAAAATTTTCTTTGACGTTTATTGATTTGCGTGTCTGACATAATCCGATGTAACTAGGCCTAACACCGTTTGGGCTTGTGTAATGTCAAAGGTTTTCCCGTCTCCTTCAATGCTTGCCTTGATCACGACTATGAACAATCCCATTGAAGATGGCGCCAGGTTCACAATTGGTGGCGCTCGCAAAACAAAAGAAACAAAAAAAGCGTATAAATGAATATGTTGTTGAGTTTTTGTGAGTGCTCTGAGGATGAGTGTCGCGGCTCCCCTTTCGTGCGTCAATATAAAAACTCACAGATCAAGTCCACCGGTGCTGGCCGGAAACTTAAATGTGACGAGAAGGACCAGGATTTACTGCGTCACGACACCCCCTGCCTTGGCCGGGGACTTCCAGAGACCCGTTATTTTGTCAAGCCACTTGGAAAAAAGGATATCTAATTGTTTAGTCAAATTATGTCTAGTCTAATTGTCTAAATGTCCTCTCTCGTTTGTGCTTGGTAGTCTTAAGTCAGCCTCCTATTACGTGTGCAGGCCTTATGAATTAATTCCTGATGTTCCCTTAATTCCTTACCACCGTTGAAGAGTTTCTATAATGGCCTCCGTGTCCACTTGACGGCGAGGACCATATCATAGCAGTAAAGAGGTCCACAGTTGGGGAAATTTTTTTTCGCGCATCCCGACTCTTTGCATCCTCAATAATAAAGGCCTCTGGGACACTGACTTACTTTATGTCCAAGTAATGGCATGCAAAGCATTCTGACGCGACAGGTCCGTGGTACGCTGTTGGCCTAGGTGCTGCAATTCTTAGCCGTCCCTGCCTTGATAGTCTGTCGTACCCTTAAATACGCCGTCATCAGACTTCTTCCAACATTTCTTTAATAAATAAAAGCGGAATTTTTAGGGCGCGGTAATAAAAAAAATTCTTTAATCACTTGAATGCTTTCTATTGCTCCATGTTTCAATGCCAGCTAACCTCTTTGCGAAAAAGTCTAGTAAGATGCCCTGCTCTTCTAGCAAATTCAAGAATCAGCCTGCGGTACCAGGAAGTCTAGCCAATGAATCCTCGCAGATGATTGACATTTCTTGGAGGAGGGTAGGATACAATTGGCGCCAGATTTTCAGGATCTGGTTTAAACCCTACCTTGTTTATTCAGCACCCTAAGTATTTTATCTGCGAGCAGCAAAACTCACTCTTCTTGGAAAATCTTGTGAGTGCAGCCTTCTCCACAACATCTAGAACTTTTTTCAGCCACCCAAGATGTTTGCTCAAGGTCTCAATAACTATCAAGATGTCGACCAGATAATAGAACACCTAAGGTCTCATTTATGGAGTTATTACTACATCTATAAATCTCTGAAAGGTGGCAGGAGGTCCTGTCAGGACAAAAGGCATCCTGACTTACCGAAAAAGACCCTTAACAGGTACAGTGAAGGCCGTGCATTTTTGACTTGACTTCTCTAGCAGTTTTTGTTTGAAGCGGCACAGAGGTCTTTTTTAAAAATATGCCTAGCAAATCAAAGCTGCTCAAGGATATCGAGCATGTTGGGCAACGGATATGCGTTCTTATTCGACATCGCGTTCAACTTACGAAAATCCAAACACACTTTATAATCTCCGTTTGGGTTTCACGTCATAAGGATTGAAGTAGACCATTCGCTTCGAAAACTCTTCACGATGCTCTCCGATGGTAGCCTGTTTAGCTTATTGCACATTGCCTCTTTTACTTTTTGCAAGACGATGCGATAACGCTTCCTGTTAGGTGGGTGACACTGGACATCTATTTTATGTTTTGCAAGTTCAGTAGCACGGAGTCGGCCTCCGTTTTTTGGTAATTGAAGGAAGTCTCCTATACGAAAAGTCTTTCAGCTTCCTTCTTCCGTCGTTCAGTAGGTTTAGAACTCCACACCATCCGTTATCGTGCAAACAAGATTAAAATTTATTTAAGCGCTAGTCACGGAAATGACGACCTTTTTCCAACGTAGTCTCTTGACAACTTATAGATTTGTGGTTAATAAGATCATAAAGTCATCTAGCTAAAGGTTTTCAATAGACAGAAACTTGGGAGGCAAGGTTGGAAAAGACCATTAAGTTCAAAAGAAATTTAGGCGAGACTAAAAATTACATAAATGGCAGTGTTTCTTTAACAATACAAAAAAGCGGAAATTCTAGCAATTTTTTAGATGACAGTTAATAAGAAAAACATTCACACCAGCGCAATCTTAAGTAGAAAAGAACAACCTTATTTCAATGTTAACATGTGGTCCTGGTGTTCATTGAAGAATCAAAGCCAGCAACCACGACAAACGCGAAAATTACTGGAATAACAATTTGTCTGGATGTCAGGAACTAAAATTTCAAATGCAACTAACTACCAACGAAAACCTAGATTATTCGAGCACTGCGCAAAACATAAGTTGAATCGGAAAATCTCAATTTGAAAGTGAAAGAAAGCTAGGCCAGATTGAGGTTTTTCTATAAAATCAGAGTATAAGAAAAAAAACCGACTTAAACCTTAATCTGGCTTTCCTGAATAATATGAGTGGATGCCCTTGACGTCATTTTTGAGGATAATTACGTTTGCTTATTTTCGTAGAATCCTTTAACGATTAACCAATAGAAGGCCATTTGCAAAACCGAATTTTGTTTTTAAAAAAAATCTCGAAAGGCGTACCACTCTAGACGCAGAGATGGTGAGTTGTTGCGACTTGATGCGGTTGCTCTAGGATCAAAATTAAAAGTCAGGTTTGCACGGAAAGTGCGACAATTCATAGCGTCTGCAGGACGTGCTATTTACATTGTAAGCCAATAGGCAGCGTGCAAATTTTTATGTTTGTTTTAAAACGCTATATCAAAATTATTTATATAAATCTTTCACAGATAGTGACCTTAAGTTAAGCTCAGCTCGACACAATACAAAATCGCGCTAATTCGCGCGTGTGTTGGAGGTGTTGGTTCAAGAACATTCCAACTGATCATGAAGCTGCAATCTCCTTTAAAGTTTATCGATTGGCGTATCTAACGAAACCCGATGTTACTAGGCCTACTACAGTGGAAGCCAAGTGTGATGTCAAAGGTTCTTTCGTCTGTTTTATTGCTTGCACTAATCACGACTATAAACATTCCCATCGAAGATAACGCCAGGTTTACAATTGGTGGTGCTCGCAAAACAAGAGAAACAAAAAAAGCGTATAAATGAAAATTTTATTAAGTTTTCGTGAGTGCTCTAAGGATAAGTGGCGCGGCCCCGCTTCTGTCCATTAATATGAAAACTCATAGAACAAGATCACCGGTGCTGGCGGGAAATTTAAATATGACGAGAAGGACTAGAATATACCGCATCACAGCACCCCCTGTTTTGGCCGGGGACTACCGAAAACCCGTTATTTTGGCAAGCCATTTGAAAAAAGTAAATCTTATTATCTAGTCTAATTTACTAATTAACAGTTGAATAGATTTTTTCCTCCATGTAGAAGCTATGAGTATCTTTTATACTTTAAGGATATTCTTGGTCATTAGTTCTATTAGGAAGTGTAATTAATATAACATATATTTTTGGACCTAATGCAAATAGAAAATTTTCCGATCAATTTTAAATTTAGTCCAATATAAGTACGAACGTCATCTGAATATATTCCAGACAACTGAGAACCTCTGAATTTCAAAGCGCACAGTTGGTACCCTTCTAGACATGTGCAATGATATTAAGCCGAGCACTGATGTTACCGTCTCATCTGTGCACGATAAAATGTAGGCGTGCACAGATAGTGCGATTTTCGATGTGCATGATGAAATTTGTACCCGCACAGATAGTATTATTCTAACTGTGCATTTGCATATATTGTAACCTTCCAACTGTACGCACGACGTTTCAAAAAGCAGAGCTGTCACATTTTTAATTGTGCAAGTGCACAGATAGTACACTTTCAACCGTGCATGATAAGGTTCAGACTTGCACATATGGTACTCTTTAAATTGTGCAGTGCACATATGGTACACTTCTAACTGTGCACGAAGAAACGCAGACGTACGCGGGTCGTACCCTCGCACAAACTATATACTGCGAAGTTCTACGCGAATAAAAAATAGTTGATTTTGAAGAAAACATAATGCAACTTTTTGAAACACATATTTAGTAGCAACAGCGCTTATTAACAAATGCACTATTTGGTCATTTTTTAATTATAAACTTGGTTGTTTGGAAAAAATCAGCTGCAAATCAGCAGCTTTCAAATTTTGAAAAACTTTTTTTAAAAACAATTAAAAATTATTATTGTTGAGAACAGTTAGCGATCAATTTTTGATATAGATTAATAATTTTTAATAACTGCTAATATAAACATGATTAACAAATTTATTGTTTGGCTTACTTTTAGCATTTACAATTTTTTCTTATTACGTAATAAACTGTCGATAACAAATGTTTAAATTTGGTTGAGACACTTTGGTAATAATCGTCTATTCTTATAGTGATAAGCAGCGTTATTAACAAATGTTTGTCTTCTCATGTATTCTAAAAATAAAAACTGCGGTTTTGTTGTGTAATGTGCTTATTATTACTTATTAATAATTTCTCATAGTTGAAAAACTATTAGAAATTCAATATAGATTTAATAGGAAGATATTAGAGATGTAAAAAAATGAAATTCTTCTTTTTTCACGTCACCAATATTATTTTTTTGAGGTTATTGATATTGGCTTATTCCATTTTCATAATAAATTATATTTTAGACCCTCATATCAGAGGACACATCAAAATTTAGTATTCCACACGTAATGAGCCCTCCTGGCGTATTTCGTTTTATGTCGACTAAAAAACTACTCAGGACTCTAATTAGCAGAAAGTTTTTGTTGTTACTAACAATAAAAAAATTTTGATTTAAGTATAGTACACCTATTTGAGAGTTTTAGAAAGAAGATCAATTTTGGATAAATTTCCAAATATGATACATATCTTTCATGAAGATTTGACTATTGGACTATTTGTCTTTGTCCGTCGAAATTTCAACTTCTTGCTAACTGTTTTATAAAAAATTGGCTTTTTAGTTAAAAAACTCAATTTTTTGTTAAGGATTCATTTCCATTGGTAAAAAATCTTTTCTGGATGATAATAAAATTATTTTCTAGAAAACTTTAGAACGTTCATCTCTGTGTGACGAACTGTAACAAAGAAAGGCAGGTGTTAAAAAAGTGTCCAAATTAGCGTAACGTATTTTTTGAACAGCCTCGAATTGTAATTACATACAATTTGCAGTGCCCCCTTTTGAATTATTATTACAAAAGAAGTTCAAGGTAGTTCAATTTACGAGTATATTATTGAGAAAAAAAATTTAATTTCAATTTTTCCTTTCAGAATCAAGTTCAGAATCCGATACTACTCGTCCGATAGCTGAGTGCCCTGCATGCGTCTAGCCTTGTCTACGTGAAATGCCCAGGTCTCCTTCTGCCTGGTCTTCTCCTGCCACGTCTCTTTTTGCCAGGTCTGCTACTGCCAGGTCTGCTACTTTAAGGTCCTCTGACACGTCTCCTCCTGCTTTGTCTCCTCCTGCCAGTTCTGCTCCTGCCACGTCTCCTATTGCCAGAAGTCTTGCTTATCAGATTCTCGGATATGGATTTGGACAAATCGGACTTATTTGGCTTATACCCCGATGCAATCAGTACCGGCGATTCGAAATTCGAAAATACACTTTTCTTCCCTATTTACTACTTATACTGCAGTCAAGAAAAAATATTCATGCGCCCCTTCCAATCTCAGAACATATTGTATTAACAACATCTGAAGGTGAAATTTGTGCATTGTTGCATACTAATAGTGTTCTTAGTAGATTGTATAGTATCCGTGCGAAGAAGCCCCTGTCGAAAATAGAAATAAATAACGGCGCTGTTAAAAACATGTCTTTAGATGAAATTAAGGAATGTCCAGTAGGCCCACGCCGCGAAATAGATAAAAACTTTACCATAGTAGTTGCAAAGCAGGATTCTGTACGAGTAAACCAATAATACAATTTAAGATATACAAATATACAAATGAGTTTAAAATTCATGTGTTTAACTTTTAAAAAAACAGTCTATTTAAATTTATATGAAATAAGTTTTTAATATATGGGGTTGGGCTGCAAAGCAGCTCTTAGCCGTGCCTCGACCCCCCAAGTGTTTCATTTTATTAATATTTTATAAATACACTATGTTCTGTTGTGTTGACTTAATAAAGAATTATTATTATTTTTATTATTATTATGTTGTACAAAATATGTATTTATATTATAATAGTATATTATGTGACGCACGAGTTGATAATCAGCGTTGCGCACGCATTGAAAATTTTATTTTTTAAAACTGAACTTGGGAAGTTCAATTCTATAAATGAGTCAAAGTGAAATGCAGCAAACGCGAGCATTTCCTAAATACAAATAAAATCTTAAGAACATTTTTTATTTTTACATTGACAAAAATTAAAGTTTATTTCATTCTTCAGACTGAAACATGCGAAAGTGCACAAGTGCTATCAGCAGTAACGGAATATAAATAGTGTTTTTTTTATTTGCTGTCAGCCTTGTGTGAAAAACTGGCATAATTAATCAAATTGCGCTTGCAACCATTTCGGAAAGACAAATCTCCTGTCCTACTGCTTTAGGAATTCTGAGGAGGTCCACCTGAGTACTGCGTCCAAAATCCGGTGGTCGTATCTGCATTTTGGATAAGTCACCTGTTACTTCAGCAAGCTTAAGAAAAAAAATCATAAACACCTTCCCTGTAGCTTGTTTCATCTCGGAGAAAATTAATATAACACTGTAGATTATTTTATATTTGCAAATAAAAATTGAGATTTTTCTCTAGAAACTTAAATAAAATTTCATTTTGCAGAGCATTGTGTGGGTAATTGAAAATGGTCTAATTTAGTTACAAAATTTTTTACTTGAAAATAATTCCACGAATTTGGAAAATCGTAAAATATACAAAAAGTATGATAAATTTGAATAAAATAAATTGTGACATTAGTTTCAACCGAATTCGCAAATATATTTTTGTTCTTTAAAGCTAGCGTATGTAACACAGATACAATCTGCAAATATCAGATATAATCTGAAAGAGATAAGATTGAGTTTTATTATATCGATGAAGTAACAAGTTTTTACACTTATCTAGAAACAGAATACACGTTTGAATAAAATTAACTATAGTTTTCACTCTTATTCGAAAATATGAGGTTCATTTATATCTTGGTCTTATACTTAGTGATTGATTCTATTGGTAAGTACAATAATATAATACAGAGTTGAAAAATACTCGTTGGCTTTTCGCAAATATCAATTGGTGCCGTCCAAAATTTGCATGTCAAAATTCAGATGTGGACGGATGATACTAACTCAACTGTGAACTTATACAGATAGTACACTTCCAACTGTACACGATGAAATTGAGATATGCACAGACGGTACTATGCATGTTAAAATTTATACGAGCACAGATGTTGTCGTCTTATCTGTGCAAGTGCACA
>JAUELO010037148.1:0-10479 GCA_032357855.1 Amphibolips quercusostensackenii | reverse complement strand
AAGCTTCAAATGCTATTAATAAAGCCCTTCAGATCTCTGAGCTTTGTCACGAGAAATGTATCGAAATTGTAGTAATAATAATTAATACATAGAATATATAGGTAATAAATAAATATATATATATGTGTGTATAAATATGTATGTATATGTGTGTATGTACATATGTATGTTTATGTATATATGTATGTATGCATGCATGTGTATGTATAATATATAGGTTATTTTATATTTGATATACAGAAATCCCTGTTTCTTCAGCTAACTTTTCCTTACTTTCGGACATCATACTGGTTATATAAATTAATAATAATTAATGGTTATTATAGTAAAAATTCTAGTAGTAAATCATTAGACCTAAACGTGTGCGGAATAGATTTTTACGATTCACAGCTAAACCATAGGGTATGACAATGAACAAACGAAGTCATGATTTTTTTTACCGACATGTACTTTTTGTGCAATACCCTAAACAATCATATCGATTTGCTTAAGTTTGCTATGCAGAGAAGCAAACCAAGAATTCTAGGAACTAGACTTTTGAATCCTCAGCAACGTGATTCAGAAATGCACTACGTAAAATCATTTATTATACCAAAAAAACGCGGTCTAAGCACAGTGTCATTATTAAGTACTTAACCCTTTCTGATAAAATTGATGGAACAAAATTTTTGGAAATCTCTCACTGATTATTTTCGAATGTTTGGTACTACTCTAGGGTACCTCTTTGACCTTGGCAGCAGCGCCATCTAATTGTGTATCTCAAAGTTATTAGAGCAATGTTATTAAAAAAGAGCAGTAAATATCAATTCATTTTAATCCAAAATAATACACCAAGGTCTAAAGTTAATTATTAGCTGTAGAATTTTTTGTTAATATTGAATTAAATTCAAATTTGATCGCAATAGTTCCAAATTGGTGGCGCTGTCGTAGCTACCCAACAGCCGTATTGGATTTATGCAGCGAGAATTTGACTTTAAGTGGATATTTCCGGTTTTTTTCTTTTGAATTTTCTGGAATTTTGTAAATCGTAATTTCCAAATAAGGGATTTTAATTCTAAAAATTTATTCCTCAAAGAGATAGTTTAAGTTGTAAATGATACTTTAATGATAAGAGGGACAAACGGATTATATCTATAACCCCATAACCATATGAAGTGAGGTTGTATGCATCTGTCCATTAATAAAGTTAAGAATTTTCTGCATAATCAATTTAAAAAGTCAAAATTTCCAAATAAGTAATTTTATTCAATGATAAAATTTATTGATGAATGTTATTAAACTTATTGATATAAGAAAACATTTCAATTGTAACTTTTTCTTTATCATGGGGGGATAATTATGTTTTTAACATTATGCTGCCACACTATAATTTGATAATAATAATAATAATATAATAGTTTGAAATTTGAAAAGTTGAAAATTTTTTTTTAAATTTAGATTTTTGAAGATTTTGAAATAAAATGTGGAAGTCTTTTAAGGATTTTGAAAGGTTTTAAGATAATGAGATTTTTTCCTTAAAATTGCAGGGAAAACTTAAACTGATTTTTTATTTTGGAATAGTATTTAAAGAAAATATTTTAAAATATTTTAAAACATTTCAGATCATTTCTCAAAATTTTGGAAAAGAATGTAGTTTTTGAAACCAGTTTTTCAATTTTGCATGAATACAAAATTTTAGAAAAAATTCAAGTAAGTTTAAAAAATATTTAGAAGATTTAAAAATGTACAAACATAATCTAAAACTTAAAAAGATTTCAACAAATATAAAACAAAGTGTATATTTTCAAAGATTTCGAAATAAAATTTTGAAGTTTTTTAAAGATTTTGAAAGATTTCAACATAAGAAAATTTTTTTAAGATTCCTAGGAATATTTTAAGTTATTCTTTGTTAAAAAAAATTAATTTGAGGAGAATATTTTTTAATGTTTTTAAAAATTACAAAAAGATTTCCAAAATTGTCGAAAATGAATCTGGAAGATTTTAAGGCAATTTTAGGAATAATTCGTAACAGTTTAAAAGATATTCAGAAGTTTTGAAGAGATTAGGAATGTTTTGATACTTTGAATGATTTTAGAAAATTGATGAAATATGTTTAAATTTTTTCCAAGCGTCAGTTTTAAATATTTTTTAAACTGACTCAAATTTCAACTTAAATTTTGTAAAATCCTATGAATAAAAAAAAAATCTTAGAAATTTTCTACGTACTTTTTCGACACATCTGAAGTTTTTAAAAATAGTTTTGAATTTTTTCGAGAAAACTAGGAGAGACTTATTTATGTAATCTTAATTGAATAAACTAAAAAAACTTAAGAAATAAGTAGTTATTATATGTTTTTAATTTGTTTTAAACATTAAGTTTTTTTTTAAATTATAATTTGCCTCAAATTTTTGTTATTGATTGAAATTTTTTTTTTAATTCTACAATTTTGTTAAAAATTCATTTTTTATGATTCAAAATACTTTTTTATTTAAAATAAAAGTATTTTTCGTTTCAAGTATCAACTACATTTTACATTGAGAATTCATATTTTTCTGTAAAAATAAATTTAACTACTCCAGGTAAAACTTTAACTATTTTGTTAAAAATTCGTTTTTTTCTTTGGTTAAAAATTAATTTTTTTTAACTGAAAATTTAACTATTCCAGATGGATATTTTATCATTTTACTTGAAAATTCATCTCTTTGGTCGAAAATGATTTTTTTTTCAAATAAAAATTAAATTTCAATTTTTGATTGAAATTTTTTTTTTTACCAGAAAAATGATGCATTATGGTGAAAATGTGTCTTTTTTATGGATATTAATCTTCTTAGTTGAAAAAAATTACCTTTTTGCTTTAAAATTTAACTGTTGCAGTAGATGATTGATAATTGTACTTAAAAAATTTTCAACTTTGTTGGATAATTAAACTATTTTGTTAAAAATACGTTTTTTTTATTGAAAATCCGTTTTTTTATTGAGAATTAATTTTTTTAAACTAAAAATCTAACTATTTTATTGAAAATTCGTCTTTTTGGTAGAAGCTTCATCTTTTTGGTTAAAAATTAAATTATTTGGTTTAAAATTCATCTATTCCAGTAGAAGATTTACAATTTTAGTTATAAAATTACTTACTTCGTTGAAAATTTTAACTATTTTTCGAAAATTCGTTTTTTTTATTGAAATTTAATTTTTGTAATACACTTCATTATTCCATCATTTTAGGTATAACTTCCTCTCTGGGCAAAAATAATTTTTTTTTTAATAAAAATTTAATTTCAATTTTTGATTAGAAATTTTTTATTTTTACCAGAAAAATTATGTATTTTGGTGAAAATGTGTCGTTTTTAGTGGATATTAATCTTCTTAGTTAAAAAATAATATTTTTAGTTTAAAATTCAACTGTTGCAGTAGGAGATTGATAATTTCACTTCAAAAATCCATCACTTTGTGGGATAATTAAACTCTTTTGTTGAAAATTCGTTTTTTTTATTGAAAATTTTTTGTAACTAAAAATTTAACTATCATTGAAAATTCGTCTTTCTTGGTTGAAAATTAAATTATTTGGTTTAAAATTCATCTATTCCAGTAGAAGATTTATCATTTCAGTTATAAAATTTATTACTTTGTTGTAAATTTTAACTATTTTTTGAAAATTCTTTTTTTACTGAAATTTAATTTTTGCAATTGGAAATTTAACTATTTCATTTTTTGGTAAAAATGTATCTTTTTCCATTGAAAATTCAACTATTCGGTTAAAAAATTCATCTATTTTTTATTAAAGTTACTTTCGCAAATGAAAAAAAGTTACTTAATTTTACATATGAATGAAGAGTAGATACCCTTAGTTATAAAAAAAATTTTAAACTTTATTTCAATATTAAACATTTAAAAATAACTTAAACTTGAAAATCCTTTGAAAGATCTATCATTCCTTCATATCTCTTGAAATGGTTGAAATTCGTGAAAATCCCTTGAAGTAAAATTTATTATATTCCCTAAAGTTCTCCAGGAATTTGTTTAAATCCCTTATAATTACTTGATATCGTAAAAATCCATAGAAATAGGTAGAAATCATTTAAAAGTCTTTAGACATAAATTAAAATATAAATTAAATTAAAATTATTCATTAAATTCATCTAAAAAAAATCTGCCCGCTGCGCGAGCACATTCTCATCGCACGTTGTGCGCGCGGCTCGCTTCGCTTGCAAGTTTGAGCGCGCCTAGGGCGCGCAGCGGTTGGATCTTGCGCTTCGCGCTCGATAATGTATTTACCTCGTGCTACGCGCTCGGTATTTGTATTTTCTCTAATTTTGTGCACAGATCTTTAAATAAAAGGTAATACTTGTTTCTTATTCTGCATTAAATTTTATTTTTAGCTAGCCTGAAAAATGTATCGTTTCAATGAATTTATATTATTAAAATGCATAATTTGCATTGGCATTAAAACATACGTATATTCATTGTCTTGTTTTTATGATAAAAAATCTGCCCGCTTCGCGGGCACATTCTCATCACGCGCGGCTCGCTTCGCTCGCAAGTTTAAACGCGCCTAGAGCGCGCGACTGTTGTATCTCGCGCTTTGCGCTCCGTACTTTTTAGTTTTCGCACATAGTGCTCGACTCAGATAAAAAGTAGAAGTTTATTGGCAAATATTATAAAATTGTCAGAACCTCTATGATTAAAATAATTGTTAAATTCTTTTTATTTCAGATTAAAAAGGAAGTTTATTTGCTAAAGGCTCTATCGATCTCAATTATATCTTCAAACTTGCTTCGAATTATATATGTGTAATTCACTCGCTGTTGCGCGATTCGCGGGCTAATGCTTGCTTTGTAAGCTTTATCGCTGTTACATGCTTTTGGTTTAATTTAGTTTTAAATGAAGAAGAGAACGAATTTACCTAAGGTTCTATCGACCTTGGAGAACACATTCTCATCCAGACACTTGCGCTTCGCGCTCGATATTTTATTCAAAAATCATTTAAACCTCGCTCCCCACGCTCTTTTCCGTGCACCGTATGATAAAAACAAAAAAGTTCGAAAAAAGTGCTGCTCAGGGTACGCCATTTAGTCGTCGCACTTCGCCCTCCGAAATACATTGATCGTGCGCTTTGCTTTCCAAAAAAACCGAAGAAGATAAATTTCTAACCAATTACTGAATTATTCAATTTTCAGTTTAAAAAAATTAGTTTAACCAAAAACAGATTGAAACAAAATAGTTAAAATTAAAAAAAGAGGATTTTCAACTAAAATGATTAATCATAAGCCAAAAAGATTAATTTCCAACAAAGTAGTTTCACTTTCTACTAAGTAGATGAAATTCCAAGTAAAATAAATGAACTCTCAAATAAAATGTAATAGTTGCTGTTTCAACCAAAAAATACTTTAATTTTAATGTGAAAACAGCTGAATTCCATCAAAAAATACGAATTTTCAAAAAAATAGTTCAATCCTCAACCAAAGAGAACCACGCGTTCTATCAAAAAGTAATCGCTAACAAATTTGTGGATCTTTTTTGAACGCATACTTTTTTTTTATTCATTTCTTTCATAACTTGCGTCGTTTTTCCAAAATTTTTTTTTATTGTTAATGTTATTTTTCACGATTAGAACAAAAATAACGCATACCATCAAAAAATAATTAACAACAAATTCGTAGCTCTTTTTTGGGTCAACAAATTTTGTCTATTTATTTTTTGTTGTATCTTTTGATTTTTTATTATTTTTTGTGCAATCAAAATTTGAATGTTTGATTTTCCAAAAAAATTCCAACAGTTTTTACGATAATCTTCTAGAGCGCTCAAAGGCAACGTTTTTCTCCTCTTAACTTTTTTATATATCGTGCGTTGTTTGGCTTTAAATTTTAATTTTTCGTTTGTTTTTGTTTAATTCACTAAATGCTGTAACTTTGTTACTTTGATTTTCATCGAAAGACATTATTGAGATAAATTGTTCGTTTCCTCTGTTGCGTACTGCGAGCATCTATAAACAGAATTTAGAAATCTTAAAAAAAAATTGTCTTAACAATTTTGAAAATGCTCTCTTTTAATTTTTAGCCAAAATCACTGGCTAAATCTGTTTTCGAACCTTGCATTTTTTTTCAAAAAATTTGATTTTTTTTATTGTCAATGTTATTTTCAGGAATAAAACAAAAACTACGCATCCTATTAAAACGTGAATTATAAAAGATTCGCAGCTCTTTTTTGATGAACAAATTTTGTGTTTCCTTTTTTTCTGTAGCTTCTGTTGTTTGTCTAAAAATTTAATTTTTCTATTTTAAATGCTGTTTTTTGCGTATAAAAGAAAAACTATGCGTCGTATGAAAAAGTGAATAACAACAAATTTGTAGATCTTTTGGAGTACTACTTATAACAGTACATGGAATTTTTCAATATTGACAAAAGTGGTCTCAAAACTTTTCAAAATGTGCTCACTTTTTGTATTTTCATCCAAAGTGGCTGGCTAACGAATCCCACCTTCAATTTGTGACACTAAAAGAGTATACCAAAGGCCAATCGAATAAATAAATTTTTTCAAAAGTTATCGTGCTCACAGACAGACATACAGACATAAATACAGACAGGCCGACATACATACATACAGACAGACAGTCACATTCGTAAAAACCTGTTTTTTCAGGTTCAGGGGGCCTTAAAACGTGGACATTTGACAAAAACCAGGGAGGTCAAATTTTACACAAATATAATACCTTCTCATCATAGGATGAGAATGTAATAATGAATAAAAGATTATAGATCTGTTTTGGTTAAATAACTTTTGCCTATTAATTTTTTCGTTACCTTGTGTCGCTTTTTCCTAATTAAAAAAAATGTAATGTTATTTTTAACGATTAAAACAAAAACCACGCACCCTATTAAAATGTGAATATTAAAAAATTTTGATACCTTTTCTGGGCGCAAAATTTTCGTCTATTCTTTTTTTTTCGTAGCTTGTGTCGTTTGCCTAAAGATTTAATTTTTTAATTTTAATTTTACTTTTTACGATTAAAACAAAAACTACGCGTTTTATCAAAATATGATTAATAACAAATTTACAGAACTTTTTTAGGTAAACAACTTTTGTCTTCTTTTTCGTACCTTGCGTCGTCTTCCAAGCAATTTAATTTTCTTATTTTTAATGTTATTTTTCACGATTAAAACAAAAACTACGTATCCTATCAAAAAATGAATAATAAGAAATTTGTAGCTCTTTTTTGGGGAAATAAGTTTTGTTTACTTATTTTTTTCGTACCTTGTGTCGTTTGTCTAAAAATTTAATTTTTTTATTATTAATGTTGATTTTCAGGAATAAAAAAAATGCACGTCCCATCAAAAAGTAATTAATAACAAAGTAGATCTTTTTAAAGTGAACATTTTTTGTTTCTTCATCTTTTTTCCTATCTTGCAGTTTTAACGCGAAATGAAAATTTTTATTTTTATTTTATTTCTTATGATCGAAATTTGAATTTTCAATTTTTCAAGAAAATTCAAAAAGTTGTGATTATAATCTTGTAGGGCTTTAAAAAAAGGTCTTTTATCCTATGACTTTTTTTTTGTATCGTGCGTTGTCTGGCTTAAAATTTGCATTCACGTTTGTTTTTTCGAACTTTGAAAATGATATAACTCTCATAATTTTCTTTTTATCAAAAAAAGTTGTACGGATAAATTGTTCGTCTTTGTGAGTACTACGAACAGACGTACATAGAATTTTTAAATTTGTAAAAAAATGGTCTCAAAAATTTTGAAAATGCTTTAACTTTTTGAATTTTCATCCAGAATAGCTGGCTAACGAACTTGACCTTCAGTTTTCAACACTCAAAGAGTGTACCAAAGGCCAATCTAATAGATTATTTCTTTCAAAAGTTTTCGTGACCACAGACAGACATGCATACATACAGGCATACACATTCGTAAAAACTTGTTTTTCGGGTTCAGAAGGTTTTAAAACGTGAATATTTGACAAAAGTAGAGAGGGGAGGGGGCAAATTTTACAAAAATCTAATACCTTCTCTGATGAGAATGTAAAAATATGCTTCACATTTAATCCCACATGGCATATGCCATAGAATAACTGACCAGTAATATAGGATAACGAACAAAAATGTTACTTCTCCGAATTATTTCTTCCACAAAATTGCTTTAATTAAATTATTAATTTCTACTTTTTCTATCGAGGGAAGTTTAAGGAAACAAAAATATGGAGAAGTTTTTCTGAAAAGTATATGTAAATTTTTTATCAAGGTTTTTTGCAAATGAAATCATTAATCTAACAACTTTGAGCATGCCCACCTAGAAAGCTATAAATTATGGGACAGCGCGGCTATCTAGATAAGATATAGAAATTAAATATCTAGATATTAGGCCATAAAATCTGGATGATAATTTTAGAAATCCTGGATTATAAAACTTAACATTTGTTTGTGCTGATTGTCATTGTATATAGATAGGAATCCCTGTGAGTAAGATTCATTCTATTTTCTGACCAGGAGAATTTGTTTTTCATAAAATCGATTTTTTTCTCGCAAGTAACTATAAATACGAAAAAAGCGAGACATCTTCTTCAGCCGGATGGTCGCTAGTTCGTGACGTCATCGAATTGATTTGCCTAAGATCTTATAACTGTTTCAAGGTTTTTCTTAACAACCGGCTGTTAATAAAGCATATATTTCATAATAGATTTGATGTTTGTAAATATTTGATAAAGTAGCTTTTGATATTCGTATCTTGAAGACCAAATAACAAAGTAGTAAAAACGTCTTAATTACTGTGAATAATATTGCAAAATTTATATACAAAATATGTACAATTTTTCATAATTTAACACAAATGTTAAAGTAAAAATAATTTTTCAAATACCGAAAAATGTTCTGTTAATTTATTTTTAATATTTTTCAGTGATCTTTAAAATGTAAAACATCCTGACAAAGGTTAGAAATCTCAAGTTGCGTTGATCAAAATTTAATAAAAAGTCGAAAACAAAATTCATCTTACGAATGACAATAAATGTATCAGCGAATGAAATTAATGAATTTTCAATTTTTAATTTCCTATCACTTCATTAATTAGATAGATCGGTAATAGGCTGAGTTGGGCATTATTCGATTGGAAAATTTAGGAGTAATCCAGTTGTCAAAAAGCACTGATCAACAAAATATGGCCTACGTGTTCATGGAATGAGACTACCATTTCGAGATTAGTTTTCTGTGCTGAATTCAAATCTGTCCTCTGTTTTTTCCCAGTACGTCAGGTTTTTGAAATTTCTTAAGTCAAAATTTTGTTCAAAAAGTCACAAGTCATATAATAAAAGGGTGTACAAATTTTTTTAAACGGTAAACAATACACGTAGTTATGGTAAATCAGTTCGAAGAAGGTCGATTTACTAGTAAAGAAGAAAGTTTTTTTTCTTCCTAATCATGTCCATTAAGGTATTAGAAATAAATATCAACAAAATTCACAATCGATTCGCTTACGCATACACCCCTAGCTTCGGCAAAAATCCCCTAAACGGGTAGTAGAAAATAATAGAAAATATTAAAAATAAAATTTTCGACAAAAAAAGTTTCTTTATACTTTTGCTGTACAGACCATAGGTCATGCGGAATCAGCTTCAGGAGTGGGGGGGATGTTTTCGAGTATTCTCCGAAATGTATTCGCGCGCTTAGTTTTTGACTCCCAACTTATAAACGGCTAATTTTTCGACGAAAATTCATTAAAGAATATTTGTAGAGCAGAAAATTTTCTTTCGGTTAACAATAAATGTATTTTGCAATACATACATTTTGAAAGTATTAACTAGTTTTTTCTTAAGTGCAGCACTGGGATCTCATTTTCATCCCACAGATGTGGTCTCCCTCCGTGTAGGCCTAGTCCACTTGTCTTTTTTGTAAAAATATTACTAGGAATAAATATTACTTCCTTTTGTTGCTTAAATTGTAGCTAATGTTTGTGTTAGTTGGAGTTAGATAGTGCATCACGGGAATATTAAAATAATTTTGACTTTGAGGATGAATATTCCGCACCTAATAATGTACCTAATCTTTAGTTATATCCTCTTATTTATCAATGAATTCTTCTTCTGCATTAAGATAACCTCAACATCGTAAACAAGCTTTTGTACATCCACATCGCTTTCTGTTCTCTATTTTGCATAAACAATCAAATTCATAAGGCTTTCTGAAGCTGGTGCATCGGTTATGTAAACGGGTGATAAGATGTTACTGCAGTAGACTTGCGTTTGTTTTTGGGTCCTTGAAACGTTCCCGACCGTTTAGTTTAACGCTGGAGGGGTCCCTACGTCTACTGCAATTACGCAGTAAATATTTATTAAGCGTCGTTCATTAGCTGTCCAGCCTTATATCGCTGCGCTTGCTCTAAGCAACTCTTTCAACTGCGCATGTGCGGTAAAGCGCGGGTCGATTTGAAATAAATAAATATGCACTATCAATAATAATGCTTTTCGGTACATGCGCAGTTGAAAAGTCGCGCTCCGTTAGCGTTGACTG
>JAUELO010037139.1:0-10479 GCA_032357855.1 Amphibolips quercusostensackenii | reverse complement strand
GCATCGTCCTAATCAGCGCAACAGGAGCGTCGCGCAACACGCTCGTCGGCCTTTGACATCTTGATTTGGCACGACTGATGCTTACGGTAAGACAGAACAACTTATGGTGTATCGAGTCTCTGTTTCTTCACCGTATGTCGTTGCATGTAGTATTTCCACGATATTTTCGAGCGTTATTTTATTGATCACTTGCTCTAGTTTTTGTTTCTCAGGGGCCCATCTTTTGCAGGCAAAAACCGTATAGTAAACATTGTCTTTTTTTGAGTCACCGTACTCACACTCTGCACTACTGATTTTACCCCTTTTGTAGAGCGGGCTTGAAAGAGCCCATGCCTTGTGAGAAACTGTGTCACTAAATAGTTTGCTTCACCATGTTTCCTCTTAACCCACTTATCCAGCCGGCTTATAAGTTGGCATGTCCATCTTCCCCTAGTGTCCTTCCTCTCATAATCTCATTTTCCATTTTTGCATGGCGTGAGTCCTAGCTTGCACCTTTGCTGTAAGTTCGCCTACTTCTGCCTTTTTTTTAAAGATATATTTACGCTCCCTTGCTTGGAGGTCGATTGATATCTCTCCGGCTACTACGAGGATGGCCGGTGCCAAAACCAAGCAATAAGAGCATGCCACTCTAAGTGCTCTAAGTTTGTGCACATCTGCTATCCGCTTTCTGTATTTTTTCATTCTAAGTGCTTTATCCTAGGTTTCTGCTCCGCAGGGCAGAATCAATGTGGTCATTGACATCAATAGGCAGCGCTTGCTCGGTTTGGCTCCTCTAACGTTGGCCATAAGTCTACTCAAGGTGGTGGTTACGTTAGCAGCCTTGTCGAAAGCTTTCTTGATCTGCTTCCAGAATGTCACCTCAGCGTCCATAAGTATACCAAGGTCTTTTACTGCCTCCTTAGTGACGATCTACTAGTTTCCCACCTGCAACGAAATGATGGTGCTTATTTTTTTCGTCGTCAACACGACGATCTCAGTTTACTAGACGGCCAGGCTCAAGCCGTGGTTCAACATACATCCACTGACGCGCATTACTACCTGGTTCAGCTTCTATTGAGCTATCTTCATTCTTCAAGCCGCAAAGATAACCGCGTTCTCGTCCGCGTATCCCATCAAGCTACTGCTTTTAGTGCTTCTGACGGTATTCCATTGGAGCCTAAAGCCTTCTCATTTTTTAGCGATATTACGGCATTTCCGAATTCCTTTTCAATGAAAAGCGGTATTTCTGTACTGTTGATTTCCATGGTATCCTGTTTTCTCAATTAGTAGCCTATCACCTAGGAGTTGTTATCCATCTCTTTGCAGAGGATATTCTACCCAAATCTTTTGCTTCGTTTAATAACATTTTGAAGTTGCTTCTTCGCTGCTTTAAACTCTGCCCTCTTGGTTGTTGCTTCTGCTATCTGCTTTTTCCGCGCTCGTTGGGATTTCCACTGTAAGCTGAGCTACTTAATTTTGCACTAAGAAATCTCCTAGTTCCACTAATATGCTAATCCTTAATCGTTTTGTGGTCTTTTTCGGGGCATAGGTGCTTCACACGCACGGTGAATGAGACTCATCGTAACCTCTATCAGTGATTCAGTGTTGTATTTCCTTTAAGTGTGCTGAGATATTTTCTCTTATGTTTTCCGTCTATTCTCTATTACGTTTAATAGTTTTTGAGCATATACTTTGGACACATTCCATTTGCGCATTCTGGGTATCATGTTTTGCTAAGCACAACTTTCCACACCTATCTGGAAAGTGATGTACTAATGATCTTTTTTTGTGTATAGTACCTTTTACATCCTGGTCGACTGAGTGTCGGCGTCCTTCCGGTATTTAGGACTATCAACCCTGTCCTGGCTGCCATCTTCATAACTCGCTTTTCCCTTGAGTTTAGTTTTGGCATAGCGCACTTCAGCGCATTCGCGTTAAAGTCACTAGGGACTATTACTTCTTCTTACACATTTTGGATCAACTCTTCCAGATCATCCAGTTTGCTTCGAAAATCCTTTAAAAGTTCGTGGTGGGTAAGATAGCAGCTCACATATGTGATACTGCTGCACTCAACCCATACAGATCCATATTTGGAGCCATGTCTGTTATTCAGAATCTTTGTCCGCATTCTTTTTGGACCTAAGGCGTATGATAAGGTCTTGGGTCGTTTGACTTCTGTTCAAGTTTTCCTAAAGCACATTAATCATGATAGATTTCTTTTCCATTTAGCCCAGTCCAGCGCCTGCCTGAACGCGATGCAGATACCTGACCCAGGAACATGTTTGAGTTTAAGGACCTGTGCAACTACCAGACTAGTGTCCGTATCTCAGGTACATAAAGCATCGACTGATAATCTGGTAATGATCTTTCTTCCGTATCTTTAACATTTTTAAATATCAATGTTATTTCATTAATCACAGAATTTCCACTGCAAGACATTATAGGAAGAGCCACCGTTGTTTAACAAATACCTAAAGTTGACTGCCTTTCAGTAGTTCACATTAAGTAAGCTCTACTGAATAATCACACAGATATTAAGTAATTATGCATTATCATTTATTCTGAAATTATTATTACTATCAAAATACACGTAGAATGTTTTTAATACTTTTTCTAGAAACGTGTAGAAAATCATAAATTCACAGCAGAAAACTTTTTTACAATGTAACCTCAAAACAAATTAAAATGTAACCTTAAAGCTATTAACAAAAAATTACTGTATACGAGGTATGTTTTAAAAGTATCCGATCTTCCATTATATTTTTTCGCTGGTGTTATTCTGCGCCATCGGGCTGATGCCACAACCATTCCGCTTTTGGAAGCAGTCCTCGAACTAATTTTTTGGTATCGCCTTTAGAGCCATCATCGTATTAGTTTTGACTGCCTCTTTGCTTCCAAATCGTTGTCCTTCGAGCGCAATTTTTAATTTTGGGAACAGCCAAAAGTCGCAAGGAGCTACGTCAGGACTGTACGGAGGCTGACAGAGCTGCACGACTTTGTACTTTGTCAAATATTGCTGCACGAGGTTTAATGCAAGCGCTAGCGCGTTATTGCGATGAAAAAGCCAGTCACTGCTTGACTCAAGCTGATGCTGATTTCTTGTAATTGGGTCACGCAATCCTTTCATAACTTCAAGATAATATTCTTTGTTTTTCGTCTGACCTCTAGGAGCATATTCGTGGTGCATAACACTATCACAATGAGAAAAAAATCAGCAACAATTTTACAACTTGACTTGACGTCGTTTTGTTTCGGGATCATCACCATAAACCCACGATTTATCAACGGTTATAATCTTTGTAAGCATATTTTCATCTGTATTGACCATTTCCAAATTGTCTTGAGCGATTCTAAGGCAAAGGTTTCTCTGCTTTACCGTTAGCGTGAATTACTATCAACAGATGTGCGGTCATCTTTTAACCGCTTATACCACTCTTCCAATTGTGTTTTGTTGACACACTTGTCCACAAATGCCTTCTCCATTATTTCGATGGTCTCCGCGTAATTTTTTTCAAGTTTAGAGCAAAATTTTATGCAAATTTGTTACTCTGATCTTACCGTCATTTCTTACAATAGCAAAATGCGACGAACGTAAAAATCACTTTATAAACAAACACACGCTTCACGTGGACCAAGGCATCCCGACGAAAACAGTGTCATCTAAGGAGTTCGTCAAGCTTTACAGTTGACACCCGTACCCGGTAGAGGGCGCTTAAATTGTCAGAGGCAAAGATATGTAGGAAGGTTGGATACTTTTGGGGCATACCTCATATTAAAATACGCTTTATATTCATGAATCATACACTCTCTCTATCAATACACCTCCCTCTTTGTCTTAATGTTCTAGAAGGTTCTACATATTAATAGACTTGTTTGAAATATAACGTTTTTTTGCAACGCCAAAAATGTAATACGTCATTGAAATAACCATACAGTTAGTTACAAAAAAATCCTTTTTAGAAATTGCGCAGTATATTTGGATGACATCATAAAAAATATTCTAGAAATTTAGCACAGACATAAACCACTACAGCGGTAGAATATTTTCATTGTTAGCAACGTAGGTTTCATGGTCTCTTATAAAATATCTAGAACATAACGTTTTGCAATGTAAAAATACAATGCGTGATTGAAAATCATGAATAACCTTGAAGACGTCTGCGCTAAATTAAAAAAATACACTTAATATTGACTCTATTCATCTATTAATATTGTCTCTATCTTAAGGTTCTCGAATTTTTTATATTGTAGAAAAATGTTTTGACCTCTAAACTGAATCAGTCATAATTATTTAGACAGAAAGCTCTAAATCATCTTCGGTTTCTATGAACCATATTACGCAGTAGCTTTAATAGATGATTAAAAATCTTAAAATATTCTATCATGTTAATTTTGTATTTAGCCTATTTTAATCCTTCAACGCGTAGTGAGCGAACCGTTTTTTCTAAATAAGAGAGGCAAGGCGCAAAAAAAGAACATATTATTTTTTTCGAATATCGACATTGTTTGTAGTACCTTATTACATATATCACATCGAGAGGTAGACGAATCTGTAAGTATATTGTACTGGTTTGAACTGATTCTGCAAAGAATTATTATTGAACTATGTTGACCGACTAAGAAATCAAACTTATAAGAGCAATAACAAGATGTGATTTCTAGAGAACGAATGCAGATTCTGATGAAATTCATGCAACCTGAGACTGCCGGTACATCAATGTTTCCTAAACGTTCAAAATACGTCTGGATATTATCTCTAGTCCTTGCTCACTACAAGATTCTCAAATAAGGCGATGAGAATCCCTTGGTCTATAGACTATTACAAGGAATGCTTTATTATTTCTTCAGATACCTTTTCTGCCTATACTATTAGACTGATTTAATATATTTTTTATTAGACTGCAAAAGATTCTTTTTTTCATGAATTATTTACGCAATGAATAATGATAGGAATTTTTCAATTAATGTATTATCTGGAAGAAGGCAATAAATTGGCATTGAATAAAGACAGGAATTTTTACTTAAGATGATAAATACCCTTGAAGCTGTTTTCAAACAATTGCGTGATATTATTCTGTGACGTCAGCTGTGGAATGTCAGTAAATCAGAGACGCATTTTCCTCTTTTGAACGTGACTAAGTATCCTTGGCTCAGTATCCCCCCTGTAAAACAGGCACAGTATCCCTGCCTCAGCATCCCTGTTGTATTAGACGTCCAGTCCCCTTGGATTAATAGCCCCTGTGTATCAATTTTGGTAGAGCAGAAATTTTGGACTCAGTATAGTATAAGTAATGCATCTTTTGTGCATTAAATGTATGTTTCACCTAAATAAAGCATTATTCATCCTTGTTTTTAACGTAATAACCTTAAAGCTGTTGCAATGATTTCAGCTTTTACAATTGCGCAAAATTATTATTGTGTGACGTCACCAGGACCCTCTAAGGATATTCTAGAAGCTCAAATGAACGATCTCGATGTCAGCCTTACGCAGATACACAGAAAAACACACCAATTTGTTCAGAAACATGCTCGCCTACCTACTAAGCTTACTATATAACCTGTAAATGATATTTATCAAGTCATTATTGCTATTCTTATTTTGATAATATTCTGATCACCAATTCCCTTCATTCTATTATATCCATCAAAGGTCGATTACATGTGTGATTTTTTAATATTTTAGGACACATTTTTTCAAATTACTCAAAATGATAAAATATCCGCATATGATCAACAAAATTGTATTCTCTTTTTCTTGTACTCTGAACCGAAGATATTGGTAACATTTTTTAAGCACGGATTTTGAGCAGAATTTAATCTAAGTATTATTGTGAATAGCATCTTGACTGCTTCTTCATCAAATCTGGGGTTTATTTAGGTTCCTGAAAGTAATTACACGGTGAAACATTTGTTTGGCAGATTTTCCCTATCCTCTATTACTTATATGCCTTATGCTTTTTTAGAGCGTAATCTCTGATAAGTGTCCAAGTTGCACCCTTAAACATGGTTCATTGCAAATGCAGATTGATATCTTGAATTGTGTTTTTGATTCTCTTAAATGTTTGAATTTATCTCAGAATAACGACATTAAGTATACGCATTGTTCTATTTGAGACCTTGTTTTTACAAACGTTACTAGCCTTGAATTAAAAATAGAAGCTGACCGGCTCTTACACATTGACAGTTATCACCCTCCGCTTGTCTTTGATCTTAGTATTAATAAGGTCGCTGATGGAATGTATAAGTGCCATGTTTGTTTCATTACTCGTAATGATTTTAAGTCTGGAAACATAACTGCGATTTACAGCTTCCTATGCGAGGTTGATTGGAAAAATCTATTTGATAATATCAAAGTTGATACTGCACCTGACATTTTTTACATGTACCTGTATACTTTATACACTTAGCTTATAAGAGGTCTCGTAGTTCAGCAGAATATTTGAGATCCTCACAACTAAGGGTTTAATGTTAAACAATGTCTAACACGCATCATCTTAATTTTATAACTAGAAAAAAAAAATTCTATTATTCAGCATCCTAGGTCTTTTTGGAAATTCGTGAATTCGATATTTGGTGCTAAAAGTCTGCTCAACAACATGTTTCTTGGGAATTCATAGGCTCATACTAGTGATAAGAGGGCTAAACTTTTTGCCAAGCACCTTAAATCTGCTAATAGTGTACCGTCTACAAATGATTCTAGTTTCCATTACCTGATACAATCGATTTGCTTAGTATAAAAATTAACCGGGATCGAATTGAGGACAAACTACTAAAACTTGATATCAATAAGGGTACTGGTCCAGATGGTGTACCTCGCTGACTTATTAAGTTGTGTTGCTTATCATTAGTTCTTCCAATATATCTTATATTCAACATGCCAATCTCGAGTGGTTGTTTTCTTTAAGATCGGGAAAAAGGTAGCATTGATCCGTTTCACAAATTAGGAGATCGCAGTGATATTAGAAACTATCGACCAATAACTATTTCAAGTACCTTAGCTGAAGCTTCTGAGGGCATTATTTATGATCAATTGTACTTTGCTTCAATGAACACCTTTATTGATGTGTAGCATGGCTTCTTGCGTGGGAGATCCACCGTGGCTACTTTATGCTCTTTCACACATATTGTATCAGAGTCTATGGAATCCGGCTACCAAGTGGATATTATTTATACAGATTTCACTAAGGCTTTTGATAGAGTCGATCACAACATTATGGTGGCGGAGCTCAGATCCTTATGAATCTGATCTCATTCAATATCTTGGATCCTATTTTCTATCATGGATATCAAGTCTTGAGTTGCAGATTTCAATTTGTTTGAGTTAAAGACAAATACTCCAACGCATTTCACGCAACATTTAAGATACCGCAGGGGTCGCATTTCGGCCCGCTCTTTTTTATCCTTTTTGTCAATGATGTTAGAGCTGTTATAAAATGTTGTTCCTTTTTAATTTATGTTGATAACTTGAAAATGTTTATAGTTATTCGCTCCGTTTTGTACTAAATTGAACTGCAAATTGATCCTAACAAATTGCAAAATAAGTTTTCTTTAAATAGGTTGCGGCTAAGCACTAACAAATGCTTAATCATATTCTTTACGCGAATAAAGTAACAATAAGGCATGCGTACATGATCGGTAATAAGGTTTAACTGAGGGTGAGATTAGTTCAGGACCTGGGGCTTTTTCTGAACAAAGAGCTTTCTTTTAATGACCAAGTTTTGGATGCTTTACATAAAACTCTTAAATATCTGAGCTTCGTCATTAGAAGTTATTCAATATTGAAGAACCTGCTAGCGCTCAAGACGTTATTTTTTGTTCTTGTTTGTCTGCATTTCAAATATGCCTTAATTATCTGGTCTCTATTTTATATGTTTCATAAAATTAGACTAAAGCTCAAAATCGTTTTCTCCGATTTGCCGGCAGACAATTGTAAATGGCAATGCATAGGCAAGATCATAACTACAATGGAATAAGAACGTTGTTAAGCATTCCGAAGATAGCAACTAAATTTGTATTTTCCGACGTATTATTTGTATTCGACCTACTTAATAACAAAAATAACTGTTCTCCAATTTTCGCACACATTAAATTTCACACGGAAAAAACAAAGTGTGAATCTAACGCTTATTTTAAAATACCATTCACCTGCAACAAAAATTAGTTTTGGTAGTGTAAATGGTAGCACTACATAAGGTATCGTTTCCCTCGGACTTGAGGTACTTTTTTTTAATTTTTTTAATTCAAGTCTCAAATTTGAGAAGATTTCAGAAATAGGCATTGAAAAATTTAATTATTTTTATATTTTGAAATGTTCCAAAATACAGAAAATTGCAAACTCAATTCAAAATGAAAAACAGTTTCCAAATGAAAGGCGTGAACCTGTGCGATTTCAAAGATTAAAATCATGTATACCTATCTTGTTTCGTATTATTTTTAAAAGTTTTTCATTGTAATTTTAATATCTCGAAATTGTCCGATTTTTAATTAAAGATTTAAAAAAATAAGCCAGTAAAGATTGAAAAATATTATATTTAAAAATTTTATGAATTAATAATAATTCGGAATAAAGTATTAGAAATTAAACGATTCAAAAATAAAAAGTTAAAAATTTTATAATTTCTTCAGTTTTAACTGCTAACTGTTTTAGAGTTCTGAATTCTCATTTTAAATGCAAAATTTCTATTTATCCTTTTTCATAAAGTTTTATTTTGAAAATTTAGTGTTTAGGCATAAAAAATTTTTAATATCAATTTTTTCGTTGACCGTCAATTGTTTAAATTTAGTGTAAATCAATTCAAGAATCGCTGCCAATTCCCATGAATCCAGTTTCGCTCACTTATTTGTTTATAACAAATTAATTGAATTTTCAAGTAATTTTGTAAGCTATTAAACAAAATTTTTGTGTAGTTTCTTTATTGATTCTTGGTATTTTGAATTGAATCCAAGTATGTTTCGAAAACCTTCACTCTTCTAAAGAATTTTTTTTCATTTTTATCATTGAATACAAAATAAATTTAAAAAATGTTTTAATCAGCCTCGATTGATCTATGGAAAATTTAAATAGCTTCAAATAAAAAAAAAACATTGAAATTGGAATAAAATTTTGGCCTGTAGACTGATTTGTCCAGAGACACTTTTTATCTCCTACTGTGCGCCCATCTTCGTAGCTTGGCGTAGTATTTTTTCTTTAGTTTTCAAGAACTATCAAACACTTTACGTAATATTAACAAAAAGCTGAAAGTTGTAAGATCACGCAATATTCCGTACACATAAGAAAAATTTACACAACTAATGAAAATTGTGTGTACTTCAGGCCGTAAATCTTCCAAGTATTCACGATGGTTTAAAAAAAAGATAATATAACGGCTTCTATACAAACCAGTCTACGCGGCGTTCATTTCACTTATCATCAGTTAAAGTCTTCAAGAAATTTGCTCCTTTTTCAGGGATGATGAGGTCCACTTTTGCTATTTTGCTTATATTCTTAGTAGAATTTATTTACTCTGTTAGTGAGTAGATAAATCAATAACTAATTTGAAATTTGTCAATAATCTTTGTATATTTTTAATATAGCATTAAGTATGTGATTCATTTAATTATAGTGTAGAGTGTTTCTAAGTCCACCTTAGTAAAAGAACAATTTTTAGGGGCCAACACCAAATGGGTATTCACCTGGGTTTTAAAATAAAAGGCATAGTACTAGAGGTTTCGACTGAAGTGCTGCGGGATTTAAATAAACCAGCCTTACAAGAAAATAAACCTCATCCCTAAAGCAATATTTAGCTACCCCAAACAACAACCTATAAAGTCGTGAAAAAGGTCGGGAACCCTTACTGCCTTTGATTGCAGCTCGTTTACAGAAAAATCTCTTGTTTTCTTCATAAAAAGAATCTTCAAGCTTGAAGTATTCCGAATGCTACGATATCAACACTTTTATGCTAACAAATTTTTGTCAACAGAGGGTAAAACTTTCCGAAAGACAGGGGTTTTTTGCCTCCTTTTTTAAGCGACGCCTTCCAACTGTTACCGGAACGAGGTCAGCGATAGGAAAAATCTAAAAAAATTTACACATATCCTCTTAACATTTTTTATACAATACATCTTTGTACAACGTAGATATCATCTTTCTCTGAAAAAAAGGAAGGTTGATTGTACTGTGGCAATCTCTGCTACACTACTTATCTTTCCCTGCAGCACAGAATTCATCGTGATGATCCCTTTAAGCTTCATATTTTTCAATTGCATTCAATTATTTTTGTTTGAAGTATCTGTAGAGCTTGTGCTAGGAACGTCATTACAAACTACACTAAATGCAGCATCGTGCTTTAAATCACTCAACGTAACAAAGCGATATAGGCAGGCGTATGCCGATGTTGCAGTTTGCTGCCCATTTACAATGAGTAGAAGCTTAAAATCTGAAACGAATTTAAAAAGTATTTTATTAGATACTGTTAAATTAAATATTATATTAAAATTTGCATGCGTTTCTTCAACTTGAGA
>JAUELO010037117.1:0-10479 GCA_032357855.1 Amphibolips quercusostensackenii | reverse complement strand
GAACATAAAGAAATTTGAAATTGATTTCAGTAATTAATATGATTTCAAGGTATTGAAAATATTTGAGGGTATTGTAAAAGATTGCCAGGTGATTTTAAGGGTTTTAAAAAAGTTTCAAGGTGTTTCAAAAGATATTAAATGATTTAAAATATTCCGGGAAATTTTAAAAGAGTCCAAGAAATTTGCTATTTACATCAATAGTTCAAAGAGATTCCAAAGACTTTGAAATATTTTAGGGTATTTTAAAAGATTGCATGGCATTTTTAGGAAACTTAAACAATTTTAAGGGATTTCACAAAATTTTTCAAAAGAGATTTCGTATTATTTTAAAGCTTTGAAGAGATTTTCAAATATTTTTTTGCAATTCATTTAGAATTGGCCCTAAATTCTTATTAATGTATTCTGATTTTTTTTAATTCGCTTGAATTTTTATAAATTTACTTAATTATACTAAGCTCAATGCATTTTTTCATATTTTTTAATTGTTTACAATTCACATAATTGCTTTTTAAATGCAGCTGGATTTTTTAATAAATTTTATTCAATTTTTATCATTTCTTGTAAATTTCTCTAAATTCACTCAAATTCACTCAAATTTTATTATAATTAATGTTATTTTTCCCATTTTTAACATTCTTTCCAATTCATTAAAATTTTTTGAAATTTAACTTAAATTATTCTGTAGTAATTGGTCACTTCTCTGGTTATAAATTAGCAGGGTCTCAAAAATTTGATTTTTTTTCAATTTACCCTAAATCCTATTAAATTCTTTGGAATCTTCTTGAATTCTTGAAATGTATTTGAATTCTTCAGAATTCACTCATTTTTCTGCAATTCAATGGATTTTTTTGAAATTTTAAATGTTTTCATATAATAGATCCTAATTTCTTTTAACCTCAACTTGAATTCTTAGGCATTTCAACCAATTCTTTTGAATTCCTTTGAATTTTTCTAAGCTTATTTCAGAGTAACTGAATTCAATTAAGTTTTTCATATTTTAAAACATGTTTTCATTTGAATTTCTAAAATTTATCTTGAATTTTTCAAAATTTGATTTTGAAGATTGAAATCTTTAAATTGAAGTCTTAAAATTGAAATCTTCGTGAAATCCTTCAAATCTTTGTGAAATATATTTAATCTTTGTAATCATGTGAAACCTTTTAAACTTTTGTAAAACCTATTAAAAGCTTTTAATCCCTGTGAAATTTTTGAAATCTTCTAAAATATTTTTAAATATTTTAAATTCTTTGTTGAATTTTTAAAATTTTTGTGAAATCTTTTAAATGTTGATGAAAGCTTTTTAAAGTTTCGAGATTTTGGAAATCTTCTGAAATTTTTGTGAAATTTATCAAAATCTTGAAATATTACAGCAATCCTTCAAAACTTTATATTCTTATAAAATATTTTAAAATATTTCGATATCTTTGAAATCTATGTAAAATTATTTATATTCAGGTGAAATCTTATAAATTTTTGTGAACTCTTTCCAGTTTAAAAATTTTTAAAATTATTAGAAATTTTTTAAACCTTCGTAAAATTTATTGAAATCATGAAATCTTTGTGGAATCTTTTTAATTTTTGTGAAATCTCTTAATTCTATAAAATCTTCTAGAATATTTTGAAATCGATGAAATCTTTGTGAAATCTTTGTTGTCTTTGGGAAATCTTGGTGAAATTTTAAGAAATCTTTTTCAAATCTTCAAATTTTTGAAATCTTTGAAATTTTCTAAAATCTTCTTAGCCTTAGTGAAATCTTTTGAAATCTTGGTAAAATCTTTGAAATCTTTCAGTTTGTATTAAAATATTTTGAAATCTTGAAAATTTTTGTGAACTCTTTAAATCTTAGAAATCTTTGTGAAATCGTTTAAAATTTTTAAAATTTTATGAAATCTATGAAACCTTCGTAAAATCAATTAAAATCTTGAAATCTTTGTGAAATCTCTGAAATCTTCTGGAATATTTTGAAATCTTGGAAATTTTTATGAAATCATTTATATATTTGTGAAATATTTTTATTTTAAAACCTTGGTCAGATTTTCAAAATCCTTATGAAATCTTCGCAGTATTCTAGAACATTTTGAGACATTTTGAAATCTTTTAAATATTTGTGAAATCATTAAAACTTTCTAGAATAATTTGAAATCTTTAAAATCTATGCAAACTCTATTGAAATTTTAAAATCTTTGTTAAATTGTTAAAATATCTGTGAAGTATATTCAAATATTTTAACATCTTTTAAAATCTTTAGGGAATTTTTCTGGAATCTTTTTAAATCACTGTGAAATATTAGAAATTTTGTGAAATATTTGGAAAGTTTTGTAATTTTTGTAAAATCTTTGAAATCTTTTAGAATATTTTGAAATGTTTTAGAGTCTTAAGAATCTTTGTGAACTCTTTTAAATTTTAGAAATCTTTGTCAAATCTTTCCTAATTTTTTAAATCTTTGAAATCTTCTGAAATCTTTAAAACCTTTATAAAATCTATTGAACTCTTGAAATATTTGTGAAATCTCTGAAATCTTCTAGAATATTTTCAAATTTTTTAAAAATCTCTAAAATGTTCTGGTTTATTCTGAAATATTTAAAAACCTTTAAAATTTTTGTGAACTCTTTAAATCGTAGAAATCTTTGTAAAATCTTTTCAAATTTTTAAAATATTATGAACTCTTTGAAACCTTCGAAAAATCAATTGAAATTTTGCAATCTTTGTGAAGTCTTGAAAATCTCTTACATCTTATAGAATATTTTGAAGTTTTTAAAATATTTGTGAAATCATTGAAATTTTTTAGAATAATTTGAAATCTTTAAAATCTATGCGAAATCTATTGAAATCTTAAAATTTTTGTAAAATTGTTAAATTATTTGTGAAGTATATTTAAATATTTTAACATCTTTTGAAATCTTTGGTAAATTTTTCTGAAATCTCTTTAAATGTTTCTGAAATATTAGAAATTTTTGTAAAATATTTGCTTTAAATTTTCGAAATCTTTGAAGTTTTCTGAAATCTTTTGATTTAAACCTTTGTGAAATCTATTGAAATACCTGTAGTTTTCTGAAATCTTTGTGAAGTCTATTCAATTCTTTGTAAAAACTTTTGAATCTTTTATAATATTTTTAAATGTTTTGAAATCTTTGGAATCGTTGTGAATTTTTTTAAATCTTAGAAATCTTTGTAAATCTGTCCAAATTTTTTAAATTTCTGAAATCTTCTGAAATTTTTAAAACATTTGTAAAATCTATTAAACTCTTGAAATATTTGAGAAATCTTCGATATCTTCTAGAATATTTTAATATCTTTGAAATCTTTGTAAAATCTCTCAAATGTTCTAGTTTATTCTGAAATATTTTGAAATCTTTAACATTTTTGTGAACTCTGTAAATCGTAGAAATCTTTGTGAAATCTTTTCAAATTTTTAAAATATTATGAATTCTTTAAAAGCTTTAAAAAATCAATTGAAATCTTGCAATCTTTGTGAAATCTTAAAAATCTCTTACATCTTCTAGAATATTTTGAAATTTTAGAAATCTTTGTGAAATCTTTTAAAATTTGATAAAATCTTAAAAATCTTAGTAAAATCTTTGAAACTTCTGTAAAATCTTTCTGAACTACTATAAACCCTTGGAGTCTTCTACAATATTTTTAAATATTTTGAAATTTTTTTTAAATTTGTGAAATCAATGAAATTTTTTTGAATAATTTGAAATCTTTAAAATCTATATGAATTCTATTGAAATCTTAAAATCTTTGTGAAATTGTTAAAATATTTGTAAAGTATATTCAAATATTTTAACATCCTTTAAAATCTTCAGGAAATTTTTCTAAAATCTTTTTAAATCTTTGTTAAATATTAGAAATTTTTGTAAAATATTTGCAAATTTTTGTAATCATTTAAAATCTTGGAAACCTTTGCGAAATTTATTGAAATCTCAAAATGTTTGTGCAATTTTTAAATATTTTAAATCTTCTAGGATATTTTTAATTATTTTGACATCTCTAAAACCTTTTGAAATCTTTGGAATGGTAGTGAGATCTTAGAAATCTTTGTAAAATCTTCAAATTTTGTGAAACCTATTGAATTCTTTTAAAAACTTTTAAATCTTTTAGCATATTTTTAAATGTTTTAAAATCTTTTAAATCTTTGTGAATTCTTTTAAATCTTAGAAATCTTTGTGAAATCTGTCTAAATTTTTTAAATCTTTGAAATCTTCTAAAATTTTTAAATTATTTGTACAATCTATTGAACTCTTTGAATAATTTTGAAATCTTCGATATCTTCTAGAATATTTTAAAATTTTTAAAATTTTGTGAAATCTTGTCAATCTTTTTCAAATCTGAGACATTTTTGTGACATTTTTAAAACTTGTGTGACATCTTTGAAACTTTTGTAAAATCTTTTAATCTTTCTGAAATCATTCAAATCACTGCAATATGCTACAATATTTTGAAATCTTCTTAAATCTCTAAAACGTTTGTGAAATTAAATGAAATGTTGCAATCTTACAGAAATTTTTCAGATCTTTAAAATCTTCTGGAATATTTTGAAATATTTAGAATTCTTTGTTGAATTTTTTAAATCTTGATAAAATTCTTTCAAATCTTTGAGATCTTGAAAATCTTTTGAAATCTTTGGAACCTTCGTAAAATTTATTAAAATATTGAAATTTTACAGAAATCCTTCAGATGTTTGAAATCTTCTAGAATATTAAAAAATATTTCGCAATCTTTGAAATCTTTGTGGAATTATTTATATTTTGGTGAAATCTTAGAAATATTTGTGAAATCTTTTTAAATTTTAAAAATTTTTGAAATCTTCAGAAATCTTTAAAACCTTTGTGAAATCTATCGAAATCATGAAATCTATGTGAAATCTTTCCAAATTTTTAAAATTTCCAGAAATCTTGGAAACCTTTGTAGAATCAATAAAAATCTTGAAAGCTTTGTGAAATTTTTTGGATCTCTGAAATCTTCTAGAATATTTTGAAATCTTTAAATCTTTGTAAAAACTTTTATTTCTTTGTGAAACCTTTTAAACTTTAAACCTTGGTCAAATCTTAGAAATCTTAATGAAATCTTTCCAAATTTCTAAAATGTTATGAAATCTTTGAAACCTTTGGAAAATCAATTTAAATCTTGAAATCTTTGGGGAATACTTCTTAAGTCTTTTTAAATCTTTGTGAAATATTAGAAATTTTTGTAAAATATTTGTAAATTTTTGTAATTATTTGAAATTTTTGAAACCTTTGCAAAATCTATAGAAATCTTGAAATCTTTGTAAAATTTTATAAATATTCTTAATCTTCTAGAATATTTTTAAATATTTTGACATCTCTAAAACCTTTTGAAATCTTTGGAATCTTTGTGACATCCTAGAACTCAGTGAAGTCTTCAAATTACGAAATCTTTGAAGTTTTTCTAAATCTTTTAATTCAAACCTTTGTGAAATCGATTGAAATCTTTTTTGGATTTCTTAAAATCTTCGAAATTCTTGTAGTCTTCTGGTATCTTTGTGAAATCTAATGAATTCTTTGTGAAAACTTTGAAATCTTTTAGAATATATTGAAATGTTTTGAAGTCTTTAGAATCTTTATAAAATTTTTTAAATCTTTAAATCTTCTAGAATGTTTTCAATTCTTTGTCAATATTTTAAAGTCTTTGTGAAATCTTTTTAATCTTGATGAAATCATGGAAATCTTTATGAAATTTTTACAAATTTTCGAGATCTTGAAAATCTTCTGAAAACTTTGAAACCTTTGTAAAATTTATTAAAATCTTGAAATCTAACAGAAATCCTTCATATGTTTGAAATCTTATAGAATATTTTGAAATATTTCGAAATCTTTGAAATCTTTGATAAATGTGTCAAAATTTTTAAAATCTTTGATATCTTCGGAAATTTCTGAAACCTTTGTAAAATTTATGGAAATCATGAAATCCTCGTGAAATCTTTTGAATCTTTTGAGCCTTCTAGAACATCATAAAATCTTTGTGAAATCCTTGATATCTTTGTGAAACCTTCGGAACTTTTTGCGAAATCTTTAAATCTTTTAGAAAAACTTTGAGTCTTTAAAACCTTCTACCATATTTCAATATACTTTGACATCTTTGAAATCCTTTTGAAATCTTTATGATCTTTGTGACATTTAAGAAACCTTTATGTAATCTTCAAATTTTCGAAATCTTTGAAATTTTCTTAAATTTTTTTAAATCTATTGAAATCTTAAAATCTTGGGAAAATCTTTGAAATCTTCTAGTTTATTCTGGAATATTTTGAAATAATTGAAATTTTGGGAACTCTTTGAATTTCAGAAATCTCCGTGAAATCTTTTTGAATTTCCAAAATCTTATAATATATTTGAAACCTTTGTGAAATCAGTTGAAATCTCTGTGAAATCTTAAGAATCTTGAAATCTTCTAGAATATTTTAAAATCAGTGTGAAATATTTTAAACCTTGATCAAATCTTTAGAATATTTTTTTAAATTTTTGAACTTCTGTGAAATCTTTCTGAAATCCTTTAAATCCTTGCAATATTCTACAATATTTGGAAATTTTTTAAATATTTGTGAAATCATTGAAATTTTCTAGAATAATTTGAAATCTTTAAAATCTATGTGGAATATTAGAAATTTTTGTTAAATATTTGCAAATTTTTCTAATCATTTGAAATATTTAAAATCTTTGCGAGATCTCTTGAAATCTTAAAATATTTGTGCAATTTTTTAAATATTTTAAGTCTTCTAGAATATTTTTTAATTTTGTCATTTTTAAAATCTTAGTGAAATCTTTGGAACCTGCGTGACAATTGAGAAATCTTTGCAAAATCTTTAAATTTTCGAAAACTTTAAAAATTTCTTAAATCTTTGAAACCTTTGTGAAATTTTTCGAATTCTTTTTTGGATTCCCTCAAATCTGTAAAAACTTTGAAATCTTTGTTATCTTTTGAAATCTTGGTAAAATCTTCAAAATATTTTTAAAGATTTTGAAATGTTTTGAAGTCTTTAAAATCTTTGTGAACTCTTTTAAATCTTTGTTTATAAAATCTTAAATATCTTCTGAAATCTTTTGAACCTTTGTACAGTCTATTAAAATTTTTAAATATTTGTGAAATCTTCGAGAGCTTATAGAATATTTTGAAATATTTAAAATCTTTCAAATTTTTTAAATCTGAGAAATCTTTATGAAATCTTCGAAAGCTTTGTAAAATCTATTAAAATTTTGAAATATTTGTATAATCTTCAAAATCATCTAGAATATTTGAAAATCTTTGTAATCTTTGTGAAATCTTTTGAATCTTGGTCAAATCTTCGACATTTTTGTGACATTTTTTAACTTTTGTGACATCTTTGAAACTTTTGTGAAATCTTGCAATCTTTCTGAAATCATTTAAATATTTGAAATATTCTACAATATTTGGCCATATTTTTAGATCTTTTAAATATTTGTGAAATTTGTAAAAACTTTTTTGAAATCTTGAAATTTTTCTGAAATATTTTAAATCTTTGCTATCTTTTACAATATTTTGAAATATTTTGAAATCTTTGAAATTTTCTAGAATATTTTGAAATCTTTAAAATCTATGTTAAATCTATTAAAATCTTAAAATCCTTGTGAAATCGTTGAAGTCTTTGTAAAGAATATTCAAATCTTTTCACATTGTTTGAAATCTTTGAGCAATTTTTGTAAAATCTTTGGCAAATCTTAGAAATTGTTGTAAATTATTTGAAAATTTTTCTGATAATTTGAAGTCTTTGAAGCCTTTGTGAAATCTATTGAAATCTTGAATCTTTGTAAAGTCCTGGAAATATTTTAAATCTTCGAGAATATTTTTCTAAGTATTTTTAAAGTTTTGAATCATATTTAAATTTTTTGACATATTTTTAAGTCTTTGTGAAATCGCTCAAATCTTTTTGAAATCCTCCAAATCTTTGAAATCTTCTACCGTATTTTAAAACATTTCGGAATATTTTGAACAATTGTGAAATCTTTTTGAAATCTTTTCAAGTCTTTTAACTTTTGTAAAATCGATTAAAATCTTGAAACCTTCGTGAAATTTTTGAAACCTTTGTGAAATATTTTTAATTTTTTTGAAATCCTTGACATCTTTTGAAATATTTGTGGAAAATATTGAAACCTTTTGACATATTTTGGAATCTACGTTGGATCTGTCTCAAATCTTTTGAAATCTTTGCAATTTTTTGGAATCTCATGAATTTTCAAATTTTAATTCTTTGTGAAATCTTTGTGAAGTCTTTGAAGTCCTGTGATCTAGAGTATGCTCAAAAGTCGAGTGAACAAGCCCTCAATATAATTACAAAAATTTCAAACTTTTGAGAAATTTGATATTAATAATAAATAAAATTGTTTCTATGGCAAAAATGATTAAAAAACCTATTTTATTTGCATTAATTATTAATGTTATAAGTAGTGATGTGCAAAATGACTTTGGGTCAGGTTTCGGGTTCGCAACCCGACCCGACAACCCGAACCGCCCTGAAAGTTCAATTTGAACATTTGAAAAAATTAACGGAAATTTTCGGTAACTTATGGTAAGTTACCACAAATTGCGACTGTAGTTACTGAAAATAACAGAAACTGTTAGGAAATTTTTTAAGTTTAACTTTCTGGTATGTTTCGAATTTTGGATCCAATTTGAGTTTTTAAAATATTTGCACACCCCTAGGTATAGAAAATTGTTAGTAAATTATTCGGACGCAACAGCTAGCCAAACGGGAAATTCAGCAGGGGTCATTCTGATAGCAGCTCACCGAGTGAAATCAGGTAACAGAAGAAGATGCAACTAGGAGTTGCAACAGTCTTTTATAGCCAGGCTCTTTAAAGTCACCTGAAACTTGCCATAGTCGCCGCGGTGTTTCAGTACCTAAATGCGATGACAACCAGGCCAAGAAAATGACAGCGGCATCAAAGGAGATAGCGATAGGGTGCAAGCTGGAGAAGCCATTTCAAGATTTTATTATGGCCGCTTCTAAAATAATACGCTCATCCTTATTTGTTTGGACATAGCGTCCAGAAGTTGGCTCACTAAAGCTATTAACGAATGACAGCCTTGGGCGGAACTAAAGATCATAGTGTTCGACAGCAAATACCTCCTAGGGCGAATAAAGCTGCTTTGGATTCCTAGCATATCCGTGGAACCAACAGCAGGATTTGAAAAAATAGCAATTCACAATACAAACATTAAAACAAGAGGATCGAAATTTATCTACGTGAAGGAGAGTAGTAATGCGGCCTAACTTTTAGTAACTTTAGAGCCAGGAGTAATCATAAGTCTCAAGAGGATGAACTGCAGACTTCACTATAAGTTATAGTGGGTCAATATGTTATACCTGTAAACACAGCACGGGATTTGGTTTTGATAAAGGTGGAGGAGACAACTGGAGTCTGAAAAAGACATAAGATGTTCGCCTTTTAGTTTGTATACACCTCAGCAGCATCTAGCAAGGTTAAGGCTATCTTTATTCTAAATCCCTTTAAGGATACCTCCTATCAGGCAAAATCCTTCAAACCAATCAGCTTGAGTTTATTTATGCTAAAAATACTAGAAAAATTAGTGGAACTTTACAAAAAAGAGGAAATACTGACTAAAAAACCTCTTTATAGAAATCAATTTGCCTACCAAGACGGCAGAGCTACCGTAGACGCTCTCTATGCCTTTAGATCTCGCATTAATAATACAATGCGGGAGAGTAAAGTAGCAATTGCAGCGTGTCTAAATGAAGAGAGGGCAGTTAGTATGACCTTAATTGAATCCATGTATGGTTCTGCTAAAGCATATAGAGTTAGTAATAATGTAAACAGGTGAATGGACATTATCTTGGAAAGCAGTGCAATATAAACTTCGCTGCACGTTAATGAAGTGGACGCCAAAGTGATAAAGGAATGCTCACAGTGAGGAGTTATTTCATGCACCTAGTAGGCGCTTCTTATTGATGAACTGATTCATGTTTTAAACAAATCCGGTTTTTGTATTAAGGACTATGTAGATGACCTGGCAATTCTCGTAACAGGGACGCATGAGGGCACATTAGTAAACTCATGCACTTAGCGCTTAGCATATTAGAGCTATGATGCAGGGATCATTGTTTGTCTGTTAACCTGGGCAAGGCGAAACTCATGCATTTCACCAGAAGATGGAAGCTTTCTGACCTTGGGAATCTTAAGTTCTACGTTATAGAACTAGAATTTTCAAAATCAGCGAAGTATTGAGGAGTGATATTTGACCCTAAATTAACCTAGAAACTCCATGCTTATACAATGGCAACAAAATCTGAGACCGCTATTTGGGCCTGTAAATGCTCAATAGGGATAACTATGGGCTTAACACTTATGATCAATTACTGGCTATAAACGGTGATAATCAGACCCATAATATCATATGGATCAACGATCTGGTTGCCAACCACTGAACTAATTAGAACTTTTAAGCATCTGGAAAGTCTTCATAGGGTTCCGGCTTAGCGGT
>JAUELO010037103.1:0-10480 GCA_032357855.1 Amphibolips quercusostensackenii | reverse complement strand
ATGTGATGGCCGTGCAGAGAGCCGCAAAGTACATGAATATCGCCGCCGCGAGGCAGGAAGAGTTTAAACCGTCGGTGAAGTCAGACAAATAATGGGGATAGCGTCTCATGATGTCATTGATCAGACCACCAAAGGGTCTCTTGGTTCTTCTCAGAGGATCGTCAAAATCGTCAGGAGGTTTCTTCTCGTCCTCGCCAGCCATGATTGCTACAAAAATCAAGCATATCTTAAAAATATTAGAAATAAACTTTAATGTTTATTAGAACTATTATTCTTATTATAACTTATCAATTATCAGCATTCCGATTTAATTAACGCAGGCTTCACAGTCTTCCCCCTATTCTAAGGTAGTGATCCATGGGACTTTAGATTCCAGGTCCTCATACAACTCAGCTTTTTAAAGACTGTTAAAGGAAAACGTTGAAAAAGGGGCATAGGGGTCTATCTTAAATTTGATCCGCTATTTAAGGACTGTTAAAAAGAAAATAGTATAATGATTTGATACGCTATTTAAGGACTGTCAAGAAAAAAATTGTCCTATTGATTTCATCAGCTATTTAAGGACTGTTTAAGAGAAAGTTGGTCTATTGGTTTAAAATGATATTTAAGGACTTTTAAAATAAAAGTTGGTCTATTAATTCAATTTGCTTTTTGAGGACTACTAAAGAGAAACGTTGGAAAAGGGGCATAGGGGTCTATCTTTGATTTGATCCGCTATTTAAGGACTGTCAAAGAGAAAGATGGTTATTGATTTAATCAGCTATTTAAGAACTGTTAAACAGAAAGTTGGTCTATTGATTTGATGCGCTTTTTAAGGACTGCTAAAGAGATAGTTGTTTAATGATCTGATTCGCTATTTAAGGACTGTTAAAGAAAAAGTTGGTCTATTGATTTGATGCGCTATTTAAGGACTGTTAAACCGAAAGTTAAAGAGGCGTATGATGGTCTATTATGATTTGATCCACTATTTGATCACTGCTGTAAAGGGGCACGGCAGTCTATTAATTTGATGCGCTATTTAAGGACTGCTAAAGAGATAGTTGGTCTATTGATTTGAGGTGCTACTTAAGGACTTTTAAAGATAAAGTTTGTCTATTAATTTAATCTGCCTTTTTAGGACTGTCAAGGGGAAATGTTGGAAAAGAGGCATAGGGGTCTATCTTTGATTTGATCCGCTATTTAAGGACTATCAAAGAAAAAAATAGTTATTGATATAATCAGCTATTTAAGAACTGTTAAAAAGAAACTTGGTCTATTCATTTAATGCGATATTTAAGGACTGCTAAAGAGATACTTGTTTATTGATCTGATCCGCTATTTAAGGACTGTTAAAAAAAAAGTTGGTCTATTGATTTGATGCGCTATTTAAGGACTGCTAAAGAGATAGTTGGTCTTTTGATTTGAGGTGCTACTAAAGGACTTTTAAAGATAAGGTTTGTCTATTAATTTAATCTGCTTTTTCAGGACTGTCAAAGGGAAATGTTGAAAAAGGGGTGTAGGGGTCTATCTTTTATTTGATCCGCTATTTAAGGACTGTTGAACCGAAAGTTAAAGAGGCGTATGATGATCTATTATGATTTGATCCACTATTTGAGCACTGTTGTAAAGGGGCACGAGAGTCTATTAATTTGATGCGCTATTTAAGGACTGCTAAAGAGATAGTTGGTTATTGATCTGATCCGCTATTTAAGGACTGATAAAGAGAAAGTTGGTCTATTGATTTGATGCACTATTTAAGAATTGTTAAAAAGAAAGTTTGTCCATTGATTTGAGGTGCTATTTGAAGACTTTTAAAGAGAAAGTTAGTCTATTAATTTAATCTGCTTTTTAATGACTGTTGAAGGGAAACGTTGGAAAAGGGGCAGAGGGGTCTATCTTTATTTTAATCGGCTATTTATAGAGTGTTAAAGAGAAAGTTGGTCTATTGATTTGATCAGCTATTTAAGGACTGTTAAAGTGGAAGTGGCTCTATTGATTTTATGTGCTATTTAAGGACTGTTAAAACGAAAGTTGGTCTATTGATTTTAGGTGCTACTTAAGGACTTTTAAAGATAAAGTTGGTCTATTAATTTAATCTGCTTCTTGAGGACTGTTGAAGGGTAACGTTGAAAAAGTGGCATAGTGGTCTATCTTTAATTTGATACGCTATTTAAGGACTGTCAAAGAGAAAGTTAATTATTGATTTAATCAGCTATTTAAGAACTGTTAAAGAGAAAGTTGGTCTATTGATTTGATGCGCTATTTAAGGACTGTTAGAGAGAAAGTTGGTCTATTGATTTGATGCACTATTTATGGACTGTTAAAGAGAAAGTTGGTCCATTGATTTAATGTGCTATTCAAAGACTTTTATAGAGAAGGTTAGTCTATTGATTCAATTTGTTCTTTAAGGACTATTACATGAAAACCTTGGAAAAGGGGCATAGGGGTCTATCTTTAATTTGATTTGCTATTTAAGGACTGTTAAAGAAATAGTTGGTCTATTTATTTGATGCACTATTTAAGGACTGCCAAGGAGAAAGTTGTTCTATTGATTTCATTAGCTATTCAAGGACTGTTAAAAAGAAAGTTCGTCTATTAATTTGATCTGCTATTTAGACTGTTGAAGGGAACGTTGGCAAAAGGGGATACGGGTCGATTATTGATTTGTTCCGCTATTCAAGGATTGTTATAGAGAAAGTTGAAAAAGGCGTATGATGGTCTATCATCGATTTTATCCACTGTTGGAAAAGGGGGACAGGAGTCTATTGAGTTAGTGTGCTATTTAAGGACTGCTGAAGAAAAAGTTGGTTAATGATTTGACCTGCTTTTTGAGGAGTGTTAAAAAGAAAGTTAGTCTATTGATTTGATCTGCTCTTAAAAGACTATCAAATCGGAACGTCGGAAAAGGGGCATAGGGCTTTATCTTTAATTTTATCTGCTATTTGAGGACTGTTAAAGAGAAAGTTGAAAAAGACGCATGAGGGTCTATTATTGACTTAATCTACTATTTAAGCACTGTTGAAAAAGAGGCACGGAAGTCTGTTAATTTAATCCGCTATTCAAAGACTGTTCTAGAGAAAGTTGGTATATTATTTAATTTTTTATTTAAGTACTGTTTAAAAGAAAGTTCGTTTATTAATTTGATCCGCTATATAGACTGTTGAAGGGAATGTTGGAAAAGGGGCATAGGGGTCATTGATTTGTTCCGCTATTTAAGGACTGTCAAAGGGAATGCTAAAACGGGGTACAGGGGTCTTTTGATTTGTTCTGGTGTTTGAGGACTGATAAAGACAAAGTTGGTCTATTGATTTGATGCGCTATTTAAGGAATGTCACGGAGAAAGTTGTCCTATTGATTTCATTAGCTATTTAAGGACTGTTGAAAAGAAAGTTGGTTTATCAATTTAATCTGCTCTTTGAGGACTGCTAAAGGGAAAGGTTGAAAAAAAGGAATAGGGTCTATCATTAATTTAATCCGCTATTTGAGGAATGTTAAAGAGAAAGTTGAAAAGGCGTATGATGGTCTATTATTGATTTGATCCACTATTTAAGCACTGTTAGAAAAGGGGGACGGAGGACTATTGAGTTGGTGCGCTATTTAAGGACTGCTAAAGAAAAAGTTGGTTAATGATTTGACCTTCTTTTCAAGGACTGTTAAAGGGAAAGTTAGTCTAATGATTTAATCTGCTCTTAAATGACTATTATATGGGAACGTTGGAAAAGGGGCATAGGGGTCTATCTTTAATTTGATCTGCTATTAAAGGACTGTTAAAGAGAAAGTTAAAAAAGACGCATAAGGGTCTATTATTGACTTGATCTACTATTTAAGTACTGCTGAAAAAGGGGCAGGGAAGTCTATTAATTTAATCCGCTATTCAAGAACTGTTATAGAGAAAGTTGGTCTATTGATTTGATCCGCCATTTAAGAACTGTTAAAGAGAAAGTTGGTCTTTTGATTTAATGCGCTATTTAAGGACTGTCAGAAAGAAAGTTAGTCTATTGATTTGTTCCGCTATTCAAAAACTATTGAAGGAAACATTGGAAAAGGAGCACAGGGGTCTATCATTAATTTGACTTGCTATTTAAGGACTGTTGAAAGAAACGCTAGAAAATGGGCACGGGGGTCTATTGATTTGATACGCTATTTAAGGACTGTTAAAGATGAATTTGGTCTATTAATTTAATTCTTTATTGAAGGCCTGTTAAAAAAAAAGTTCGTCTATTGATTTGATCCGCTATTTAAGGACTGTTAAAGGGTACGTTGGAAAAGGCGCATAGGGGTCGATTATTGATTTTTTTCTGCTATATAAGGATTGTTAAAGGGAATGCTGAAATAGGGTACGGGGGTCTATTGATTTGATCCGCTATTTAAGGACTGTTAAAAAGTATTCTGAAAAAGGGTACGGGGGGTCTATTGATTTGTTCTCGTATTTGAGAACTGATAAAGAGAAAGTTGGTCTATTGATTTGATCCGCTATTTAAGGACTGTTAAACGGAGAGCTAGAAAAGGGGCACGGGGGTTTTTTGATATTGAAGGAGCTGTCACGTCCATTTTTAAAACTTCAGTTTCAGATTGAAAAAAGTTTAATCCATAAAAAAATTAAAAGCCAAAAGTAACTCTCTTCCGAAGCAAAACACCAAATTAAACTAAAATTGTTAAAAAGTTGTAAATCTCCTCTGAAGTGTTTGATGAATAATTTTTCTTAAAAATACCAATTTTCGACGAAAAACATTAATACAACTTCCGCTTACGCGCGCAAGACTTTATACCATGCTCCTGATTGGTCCAGCCTAAATATTTTATTACTTAAAAACTAAAACTTCAACTAATTGTTGGAAAAAAAATTTGAGATTAATTTTTTTGTTTTTATATAGCCATATAAGTGCGAACATTTGAGTCTAGGAAACCCTGTATAATCCAAAATTCTTAAAAGATTCTAAATACTTTGTTGGAAATTCGTCTGTTTTGACTTAAAATTCAATCATTTGGTAAAAAATTCAACTATTTTGTTGAAAATTAGTCTTTTTTTGTGAAAAATTACAATATTTTGGTAATTTAAAATTGATGTTTTTAATTGAAAATTAATCTTTTTCAGTTGAATACTTCATTATTTGGTAGAAAATTCGAGTATTTTGTTGAAAATTTGTCTTTTTCTGGTAAAAAAATTCACTACTTTGGTAGAACATTTAACTACTTGGCGAAAAATTAATTTTTTTTGTTAAAAATTCCTATTTTCTGGCTAAAAATTTAACTGATTTGTAGAAAATTTGTCTATTTCGGCTTAAAGTTCAGTTAAAAGTTCATTTTTTAATTTATTGAAGATTCATGTCTTTGGTTGACATTTTTTTTTTAATTAATTCTTCTAATTCAAACTTAAATTTCTTAGTTAAAAATTTAACAAAATGGTTGAAAATTCATGCCCTTTTTTTTTAATTTGTTCTTTTTGATTAAAAATTTTTTTTTTTTAGTTGAAAATTTAACTATTTGTTTGAAAATTTATGCATTTTGTTGAAACCCCGTTTTTTTAGTAGAAAATTAATCTTTTTGGTTAAAAATGCTACAATTTTGTTAAAAATTCGTCATTTTAGTTTTAAAAAAGCTACTTTTATAAAAATGGCTTAAAAATTCAACTATTTAATTAAAATTTTTTTTTCTTTCTTGACTGAAAAATCTTTTTTGATTGAAAATCCATCTATTTTGTCAAAAATTTATCTTTTTTTGGTAAATATTTCATCTCAATTGTGTGAAAATGCAACTGTTTGGTTAAAAATTAATCTTTTCGGTCGAGGATTCAAATTTATGGTTGAAAATTTGTCGTTTTGAGTTGAAATATCAATTTATTACACTTTTCGTTTAGAATTTATTTTCTTGTAGAAAATTCAACTACTTGGTTTAAAGTGGAACCACTCAGTTAAAAAGTCATCCCATTTGTTGAAAATATAATTATTTTGTTGAAAATTATTTGTTTTTGTTCGAAGTGTTACATTTTCGGTTGGAAATTTTCCTTTTTCAGTTAAAAACTTCATTAGTTCGTTGAAAAATCGTCTTTTTGTTTAAAAATTGAATTACTTGGTTAAAAATTCATCGAATTTTTTGAACATGCAATATTTTCACCCAAAAAGTTAGGAACTTGAAGCGTATGAAACCGAATTTGATGTACTACAAACATCAAATTTTATTTAAACGAATTTATTCCCCTATTTTTGCGACACATCTCCTTATATCCCCAGTTTTTCACCTATAAATTAAACACTTAAATTTTCAGTTAAAAAAAAAAATTCAACAAAAAAAAACGAATTTTCAACAAAATAGTTCAAGTTTCAACTAGAATAGTCAAATTTTCAATATAAAAAATTGATTTTCAACCTACAAAAAAACTAATTTCTAATGAATAGATAAATTTTTAACCAAAGAGAAGAATTTTCAACTAAAATGATCAATCTTAACTCAAAAAATTAATTTTTAAGAAGAGTCTAACTTTCAACCAAGCAGTTCAAATTTTTATCGAAAAAGATGAATGCTTAACGAAAAATGTGATAGTTAATATTTTAAGCAAAAAAGATCTTAATTTTCAATGAAAAACAGTTGAATTCAACCAAAAAATACGAATTTGCAACTAAGAAAGATTTTCTAGTCAAAAGAGAGGAAATTTTTTAACCAAATTATTAAATTTTCAAGCAAAACATAAATTAACAACTGAGAAGATTAATTTTCTATCAGGAAGGATACAATTTTAACCAAAATTTTGGATTTTTAACTACAAAAATCAATTTTTAACCCAAAATTGAATAGTTAAATTTTCAGTTGAAAAAATTATGTGATGAATTTCCAACTTACATGATGAATCTTCAACAGAAGTAATTAAATTTTTAGTTAAAAAAGTTAATTTTTAACAACAAAAAAATGAATTTTTAACAGAATAGTTAAAGTTTTAACTGGAGAATAGTCAAGTCATCAGTACAAAAAGATTAATTTTCTACAAAAAAGAGAACAAATTTTCAAAATATAGTTAAATTTTCAACCAAAGAGATGAATTTTCATTTGAAATTATAAAACTTTAACTAAAAAACTGAGTTTTTAAGAAAGTAGTTTAACGTTTAACCTAGTAGTTGAATTTTCAACCGAAAAAGATGAATTCTCAACGACAAATGTAATGGTTGATATTTTAACCAAAAAAGATTTTAATTTCAGATAAAAAAACAGTTGAATTCAACCAGAAAATATAAATTTTTAACTAAGAAAGATTTTCGAATTAAGAGAGAGAAAACATTTTAATGAAATTGTTGAATTTTAAAGCAAAACAATGAACTTTTAAGCAAACATTTGAAGTTTCAATTTAAAATATAAATTTCCAATCAAAAAGTAGAATACTTACATTTTCAGTTAAGAAAATTGATTTTCATACAAGAAAACTAATGTCCATTAAAATATTTAAATCTTTAATTAAAGAGATGAATTTTCAACTAAAATTATGAATCTTCAACCAAAAAATGTGACTTTTTAACAAAATATTTAAATCCTTAACGAAAACAGATTAATTTTCAACCAAACCATAGCGTTTTTAACTAAAAGAAGGAATTTCTACTTAAAAAGATTAATTTTTAAAATAAAGATGAATTTTCAACAAAAAAGGTAAATTTTCTACAAAGAAAGATTTTCCAGTAAAGAAAGAAAATGCAAACCAAAATGTTGAATTTTCAAGTTAAAAAGACGAATTTTTTACAAAATAGTTGAATATTCATCCCAAAAATGGGATTTTTCAACAAAAAAGGTAATTTTTAATCAAACAGTTGAATTTCCATCCAAATTTTCGCATTTTTATATCAAAAAGACGAATTTTCTTCAAAACAGTTCAATTTTCGACCTGAAAATATCAATTTTCAACAAAAAATTTGATTTTTAGATAAATACATTAATTTTTAGCAAACTAGTTGAATTTTCAACCCAAAAAGACAAAGTTTCAACAAAATAGTTAAATTCAGTAATATAAGGCTACTTTTACAAAGAAGAAACATTGCTATTTGATTTAAATCACAAACTAAAAAAAATTAAAGGATATTGTCGAAAGAAATTCTCTAAAAATTCCAGGTTTTCCAGGTTAGTAGACACCCTGGTGCTTTAGTCTGTGAAGCTTGTTATCGATACAGTTGAATAAATCTTTTTTTTAAAGGTTTTTTTCTTTTAAAAAAGTGAGCCGTCGTGGGGCACAAGGCAGAAGTGATAACTCCATATGATAGTGTATCATATTGTATCATATAGTATTATAGAGCATCATTAAAGTGTATCATAGTGTAACTTGGTACAGCATGCTCTATATCATATCATATTTTTGAATATCATATGATCTTATATCATACTGTATCATAATTAATCATATCGTATCATACTGTAGCATATATTGTGATAGTGTATCATAATGTACAATACTGTATTATATAGAGCCAGGATGTATCATAATTATTGCATTGCATCTTATTGTTTCATATATTGCATCATATTGTATGATACTGTATGATAATCCATTAAATTATATAATATTGTATTACACTGTATTAGGATGTATCATATCATACAATACTGTATCATACTATATCATATTACATCATATCACATCATATTGACTTACATCATACCATAGTGTGTTATATAGTGTGACAGTGTATCATACTGTAGCATATTGTGTCACACTGTATCACATTGAATTATATTGCATTATATTGTATAATACTGTATCATATTTTATCATAGTATATGATATTGTATCACATTGCATGGTATTGCATTATATTGTATTATTTTGTATCATATTTTATTATAGCATATTATATTGTATCATATTCTATCTCACTGTAAAATACTGTGCCATATTGCATCATATTTTAAGATAATGTATCATCCCAGATAACAATCGTGCAAAACACGTTAGCCGCACGTCATGCGACGTACGCAGTGCGTTCCGGGTGTGGTGCATGTGCGTCGCATTATCTGAAAAGCACGTTCGTGAGAGGCATATGCGTCGCACAGGAAGAGAGGCACGTATGTGCGAGGCATACGCCTCGCATTTTATAATAGGCATCTATTTATACATGAAATTTTATTGACCATGAAATGTTATAAGTATGTTTTTGATTTACGAATGCTGACAGACCAATTTAAAAATCCAATTTCCACAAATTAGAACTTAACTCGCATGCGGTGAGTCTCACGTGAGTTTTTAATACCTGGATATTGAATTTTAATAATAAAGTCTATATCGCTGTCCTATAGTTAAAAATTCAAGTTTGAATTTTTATATCCATTTTCCTCCGTGTACAATTCTCATTAATAAACTAATAGTATAAATAAACAAATTAAACATATTTTGATTTAAAAAATTGTTAATATAATTAATAAATAGGATCGCACTTTATTTTTATTAGTATCTTTGCAAAAAATAATATTTACATTAGTTTTTATTTTTCAATACCTACTTAATAAAATATTAAAATCAATACGAAAAGTAATGATCAATTTTATTATTTTATCAAATAGTTTTTTTTTTTAATTTTCCCTTCAGTCACCGAAGCCACGTTGATTTGAACTTAGCACCAGCGGCCAACGGATCAAACCCCTTAGCGCGTCTTTTCACTTTTCCGGCGTCGATTTCTCGGTTTTTTGTGCTGTGGTAATTTTATATCTGAAATTAGTATTTAATTTCGTGTTTTCTTAGTACGTGACCGAGGGATTGTACCACCTATTTGCTTTACTTATGCGGTGAGTACTAAAACAAATAATGTAACCTCAATTTTTTGTAAGTGGTATGGCTTGCATTTTACCCGCACGCGTGCGACTTGCACGACGTGCGTAACATAAGCGACCACATGGAAGACACATCTGCGTGGTCATATGAACTCACGTAATGATATGGTATCACATTGTATGATATTGTATCATATTGGACGAGATAGAGGGGAGAGAAGGAGAAAGAGGGGCTGAACGCAGAGAATTTGAAGAAGCGAAGGAAAGTTAGAGAGGGAGAAAGATTGAAAGAGTCAGTCAGTAAGAAAAGTGAAGAAGAGATAGAGGAGAGGAAGCGTCACCTGTTACCCTCAAATCCTGTTCGTTTTGCGAGTTCACACTGTGCCATAAGAAGTTATCACTTAAAAAAATAAGTATGGTTTGTCCTGTATATACCTTTTTTAATCGCAGCGTCGCTCATAGTTGCCTTCTTATTTTTATCTTCAATAGCCTTGGCCTTCCTCTTCTTGATGTGCTGGCTCTTCGCTCGAAGTTCCTCAAACGGAAGAAGGGCCTGTCTTTCCCAATCTCCGGGTGGCAGGACAATCGAATCGTCCAAAAACTCATTGATGGCAGAAAGTAGTTCCCGCCTTTCGTTGGCCTTATAGGCCACTTTGTGGAAGGACGTGTTGGACATCAGAGTGGATATTGATCGACCTATCTCATGATAATCCAGATCAGCGTTTCGTGGTCCCAACAACGTGAAGAGAAATCTCACCGGTAT
>JAUELO010037091.1:0-19789 GCA_032357855.1 Amphibolips quercusostensackenii | reverse complement strand
AAGGCTGCATCTCATCTAAGAAAAACTGCATAACGCCTACAGCAGATGTTGATCATGAAAAAGTGACTTGAAGCTCAAAAACCCCTAGTGCTAAAGCATCTATTGCGCAATGCAATTAACAGAAGGAAGAAGAGATTTTGAGTTTCAGAAAAGAGAATCACGCTCATCAGCATCAGTTGGATCAACAGGCAGGAAAAGGAATTTCCAGTCTTAGGAGCCCATTTCTAGATAAGCAACCTGCTCAATAAGAAAAGCAGCGATAACTCAAAACTTTTCCGATTTATGCGAAGATAAATAAAAAAAGGAAACGTAATCTAGATCAATTAAAACGACGCAAAGCAACCCTGGCCCGTATGAGATGTGAGTCGTATGTTTCTCAAAAAAGCAAGGTAATGCCTGCCATGCAAGTAAGTGATAAACATCTGTGCAAGGAGAAATGCGGAATTAAGTGTAACGTTAACTTAAATATAAAAGACCAAGAAGAGTTATTTGTCTCATTTCATGATTCAGACTAAAATGCCAGGAATGCGTTCATCTTTAAGAAGATTCTGCTACTCGTTGTTTAACGTTTTTAGAAAGTCACAGCTAAACACAGCTTTTTGCAGTTTGATTCAAGTTAGACGAGAAAAAATTGATTTTTTTATACATGAAGATCAAAAAAAATAATTGTGTCTGACATTTATATCAGCGAGGTAATCTCAATAATAGGCCTAATAAGATACATGATGATATTCAGGCGCATGTAAAGCAGCATATACTCGTAAAATCATTTACTGCAGAATCATGACATTATTCTCGCTAACTTAACCCACCCAAAATATATTTCTCTTCTTTACTAAATCTATCAAAAATGCATTTACTGTACCGCAAGAAATGTGAATCTAAAAATATGCCTAAGAATCTTAAGGTTAAATAGTGTTTTAATGTCCACATATTTGAAACACAGTACAAATTATCCTTTGGCGTACCAAAAAGCAATACCTGCAGCACCAGCGATTTGCATCAAAAAATAGACGAGCACAAAGAAAATGTAATTTTAGGTTTTGACCATCAGAAAATAGATCGAGCCAAGGCTAGAGATAGCACTGATATATGTTATCTTACCTTTGACCTTCAGCAGACCATGATTCTTTAAAAAAACGAATAATAAAGCTTTTTGTCTACGCCAAATGTGATTTTACAACTTAGCGTTCCACATCATTTAAAGTAAGAAGGAATTTGGAGTGTTTTATACTTGGACCGAGGATGTAGCAAGCAGAAGCAGTTATGAGGTCTGCAATTTTTTGCTGAGCCTGTTGAAATTTGATAATACGTTTAAAGAGAAGAATCATCTGATCATATGGTCAGACTTATGCGCAGGATAAAAAACAACTGGCAGCTCTTATACCTGTACCAAGTGCTGATGGAGAAAAATATTTTAAAATTATACATCACAAACGGCCCGAGGTGGGTCACAGATACTTTGATTCTGACCAGGACGTTAGGGTAATGGAAGAAGTATTAAGAAAGCATAAATATATTTACAGCCCTGTGAAATATCGTAGAATAATATTGAATGCAAGCGGAACGAATCAAGTATTTGACATGACCAACCACTTCAGAGACTTGGAATGCCTAGATTCAAGACTGCGTCTCAGTAATAGAAAAAGAGATTTGTTTTAATTGAATGTGCCATTTAAGGACCCTCAGATGGCTTTGCGCGAATGAATTTGGCAGATACCGTTTAAAAAACCGTTTCTTGAAGCATGTACCATTCAATAAAGTGAATGAATACCCTGAGAGAGGTTGCAACACTATCTGCGGAAGGTCCTTCACAAAGCATTCCTAAGTTACAACGCTTAAATGGACATGCAAGTAGTCTTAGCAAAGAAAAGATTAACGACCTAAAACAACAGGTGATCTTTATTCCAAAGGAATGAAAGTGGTTTTGTGAAAGAAAGACAAAGGGGACAAAGAAGTGTAAAAAAATCAAAATACATAGAAAAAGATTAGCAGATGCAAAAAGATATCGAAGAAATTAAAAAAAAGCAATTCGGTTAATGCTTCCTTATTATTTATTTGAAAAAAAACATTAAATTCAATTCGCACATGTTCAAACACATGTTTCAATGGATAGCTGCTAATAAAGTTCTGTCCTCATAAAATATGTATTTCATTTTACAAGCAACTAACACTTGATTTCTCTCTCTCTATTTGACTCTACATTTTCACAGGCAAGGATATTTACACAAAAGAAACACCACTAATTGTTAGATTTAAAACAACTCACCAAAAAGAATTTCCAAACTTAACAGACGAGCAAAACCATCTACTGAAAATGTATTATTTTATTTTAAACTATCGTTTTCCTACAAGAAAACCCTTTTGAAAATTCCATTTAAAGGATATTTTATTTGTTCTTCAACTACAAAAATATTCAAGGTATTTGAATGCGGGGAACGGTGCAAAACTTAGAAAATAAGGTAACTTTTTTAGATATATATATATTGTCAAAATCTAGGTATTATTCTGGGGTAGAGAAGCTTTTTAAGCACTTAAAAAAGTAGTCATGCGCAAAATTGACAATTTACTGAATTTCAAATAGCGCCTGTAACAAGTTTCAAAAAAATTTATTATAAATGCTTTTGCTATTTTGGATTTTTGATACTGCCAGTCAACAGAAAGTTTGAAGAACATTTCGTAAATGGCTTCCATATAAGAATCTGAACGTTTGGATGCCTCCATTCGCTATTAACACACAGACTAATATCAATTCGAAGCTTCGATATCAGCCTAAATTGATGTAACTCGTTTGCATGTACAATTTTTTTCATATAACGCAGTGAAATGCGATAAAAAATTGTAAAAGCGAAGAAAGTTTGATACTCTTTACAAATACATATTTCAGAATTTCTTTGTTTCGCCTATGAGTGAACGGAATGACATTATAATTTTTTACAATTCATTCACAAGTTTATTTGTTAGAGAAACAATACTTTGCAAATAATAAAAGAATGATGATACAATTTGTTCAATAGAATATTGATTATAATAGTAACTGTGAGCTAATAGTTATTTTCTATTCTTAATACTTATTGTGCCAGAAATTTAGGCATTTTCAATAAAGATAAAATTTTTATTGCGGTTGAGCACTGTATAATAACAATTTTTTATATAATTGTTTGTAACAATTTTCTTGAATCATAAACTAAATTTTTTTTCTGAAGTGGATCTGCAATAGTTCTTTTAATGCAATAATGAAATCCTGAACTTAAAAAAATGCTTTGAAATCGGTTAAGAATTGTAGGCTGTAGATGATTATAAACAGTGCATTCCCGATTTCTTTTACTGTGGTCTGCCGAGGCTCTTCCAGAGTGCGGGGCGAAAATGAAGCCCGCAAGTCGACGAAATAAGTAGGCAGGGCATTCTGATAGTATGTGTTCAAGGTACTCAGCCTGTGCATGAAACACCTTGCAGCTATCGCTGGAAGTTTCTTGGTGTGAACTGCGGTCACGGTATACTTAGTAGGTGAAAGTGACACCGTCATAGCATGCGAAATCGAAACTCTCTGTGAATTAATTGTGTCCTGATAATCTAATGTGAACAAAAGTTTGCTTCTTCGACAATAACTGATCATCCCTATTTCTGTAAAAGTTTTTGAGCATTTTCATGTCGAGTAGCTTTTTGCGGAATTTTCCAATCACTGCTTTCTTTAGTTGAGCTTTTAGAAGTAAGGCATTTAGATGGCGTAATGCACTTTCCTTAGTTCGGATGTTAATTTTCAGGCTAAAAGTTTCGGTTGCATGCTCCGCATCTTTTCAAAGTAACGCTCCCTAGGCAATCATCTCGTGTATCCTGACCATTTTCAAGAGAGTATATCTGCTGTTTGCAACGAATTATGCTGCACTCAAAACAATTCGTTGATGAAGACAGTGGATATTTAGATGTTTGCATCTGCCATAACAGCGCAAATGATCAAATCAGGTGAGCACGGGGGCCATCGCATATCACTACTATATAAGGCAAGGCGCCCAGGGAATATCTATCTTAGTTTCGTTATCAAAAGTCGAGCAGTATGCGCTGTAGCCCCGTCCTGTTGAAACCAGATGTCTCCCAAATCTGTTCTCTCTCCCAGTTGTTTTAATTAAGGTTTGAAAAAATTCTCTAACATGGAAAGATATCGTTGAGCATTGACAGTCACGGTTCGTCAATTGTGCTAAAAAAAATAAATACCAATCACCACGTTGCTTTTCAAACCAAACCATGGTAACGACTGAAAACGGCACGTTGCCCCCGTCACGATAAGACCCCTCCTAGACTCCTTCTACCACCACACGGGATGTACTGGCCCCTCAAAACTGTACTGTTTATTTTGCCGCAATTCTCTCCAAACAGGCTGAATTCTTTAAACACACCTGTTGTTTTGGATATTTGTGAATATCTTCTACAGCGTTTTAAGAGAAGTTATTGTCCTGCAATTCTCTGGGTTGGACCATTCACCTTTCTTCGGTAGAAGTATAACGTGCCTCAGCACTAGCGACTGCTAAATAGGAGTTTTAGGTTTTTATATGAGATGAATATGTGAGACAGATGCTGGTGTGTAAAAGTAAACTTTTTCCACCAGAAGTTCTCGATATCACCTGGTCCTGTGGCAAAAAAGTGTTCTTTAAACCCCTAAGTGTTCTTCTTTCACCCCTTTGTTAGTGAGAAGTGAACATTTCTACTTAAATGATATGAGGTTGTCGCAAAACTGTATATACATACATACTTCAATTTATAATTTTCCTTTTTTATGATTTTTAGCAAGTTAAACTGATGCGTTTTAAAAATTACGCCGCACCGCGGTTTCGGATTAAAAGTACCGCGGTTCGTTGTGCCGTGGTCACTTAGACATAATAAAACAGCAGCATAATGGTACCCTGACAGCCTAGCTGGATAACTTCGTCACGTTGCACAACATTGCGACACGACTCTGACTGTTAACGTTCAGAGAGCCTAAATTGAAGCCGGAGTTCAGAACCAACACAGTGCTCAAATTGAAGTGCAAGTACGTATGAATATATATATGATAAAACAGCATGATTTAAAAACTAAATAGCCCAGAAAAGAGTTTTCTGATAAACAAATCAATTTTCAGGATGATATTCTTTCTTAACTGTAAAATATTAACTAGATCAAGATATTATTAAAAGTTTTGAAATATCGGTATGAAAACTGTTTATTGATTAACATTTCTATTATTAATTTTCATTTGTGCTATAGCTACCTTGATGATTTGCTTGTTGGTTACTGGTCCCAAAATTTTCCAAAAAGTTCCTTGTTTTGGGCGGCATGCCTAAACATATTTCTGTAAAATTCAAAGAAGTTAAAGGGATTCATAGTATCAGAAGTGTAATACAATTAGTGAAAGCGCAATTAGAGTATTTAATTTTATTTCGTATGAGTCAGCTAAAACGTAAATTGTGAAATCAGTGTTTGCCGAGAAATTCTGGAAGATATTGAAATTTTTTATTTAATTTATTTAGAAACCTGCATTTGTGAAAAGTTTAGTAAAAAAACGCGATCGTGAAAAATTTTTTTAATATAAGTGGTTCAAAAGGAGGGATGCTTCTAAGAGGTTTTTAAGGTCGCTGAATTTAAATTTAAGACCTAAATCACAAAATATAAAATTATTATATCATCAATATCGGTAGATTCTCATCTTGCTCTCTGCTAAGCCCAGCAATAAGCAGACAGAAGATAGCAAGTATGTATAGTTTGATCAGTTTCACATGAAAACCCCTTCGATGTATTTTACCTTTCGAATCACTCAACTAGTTCTAGCTTAAGCAAAAAAGCCATCGCTCATGGACAAAAAGCAGACACTATATTGGATCCTCCATTCTAAATTTTGTAATTTCAACCTTAGATTCAGATTTAGCGACTTGGAAAATTCCCTAGAAGCATTTCATCTTTTAAACTACTTGACTGATTCTAGTTCAAACATGAAAACCACTCTTCATGTCCGAAAAGTAGACGCCATCTCCCTGTATATAAGGCACAGTTTCTACCCTTAAATTTAGGTTTCCGCGGATATAAAAAATTGCATGTCGATTGTTTTACCTAGATTTATACAAATTTCCAAAGATTTATTGAAATTAACAAGTCATGGTTCCATCGGTTTACTTGTAAATGACACAAACTGCGCATCTTAATCGAATAGTGTATGCAGTTGCGTGAAGATTTAGCCTCGTATGCGTCGCATTTTACGATGATGGAAGGCACTAAACAAAGATTGAGCATTAAATTTTGCAAAAAGCTTTAGCAGCACCACACCATTTGCAACGCAAGCCCTATGCATTACCTAACAAGAATTATTTCGCTAATGTCTCTGGGAAGGGCGATCGATACGCGCTCGCTTCGTGAAAATTTACAAGCGTGGAACGATCAAATCCACGCTTTCGATGTAGGTTGCTGATCAGATGATGTTAAGATAACCAGTCAACAAAAGAAATAAAGATTTTGGATATTGGCTGAGTATAATTTATGATTTTCAGTATAATTTATAATTAGAAGTAAACACAGTGGACTTTAACTTTTAGTAACCTTCGTTAACTAAGGTGCTGCAACATCAGCTGGTTAATGTTCGGATCGACTTAAGGAGGGGTACTAATTTAGATTACAAGTCAGCATTCATGCTTGTCATAGCAGGAAGGCTAAACGCCGTTTGGGCCACTTTTTCGTGACTTGGGTAACAGGGATACCCATTGGCGTTTGCCAATTATTTGTGAGAGAAAATTCTTTTTTCTAAATGGTCGCCACAGGGTCATAGAAGTTAAAATTCTCTATTTTCCTGGCTAGAAACTTGCATTTCTTACATTGAATTAGGGCGGGAAAGCTAGAGAGACTGCTTGGGGGAAGGTTTGTTATTTATACCTATTTGAAAAAAATGGTTCTCAGTTGCTTTGTCGCAAAGTGAAATGATAAAGTTTCTGTTTCTTTCGGTAGAAGTTTTGCAAAAAATAAGTTGAGCGGCTCAAAAAAATGCTTTTACCACGCCTTATCACTGGGAAGGTACGAAGATAGGGGCAATTTTCCACAGGGTGTGGATGTCATCTGGAGGGTTGACTTACGATATCAAGCTTATTCTCAAATAGGAGAGGAAAATATATGCAGAGGTTATCCAACACCCACAGGTTGTGGGTGTCGGACAAAGGTTGTATTACCACAGAGGTTTAATTAACAATGGGGATGGCGAATTATGTGGTAAAATATGACTTTTTTCAGGTAATGATTTGTCACAGGAAGTGACAAAGGAAGTGACAAAGGAAGCAGATGAGATATAGGGTGATTATTTTTTATTTAAAATTTTCTGGCCTTCCAACTTAAAGGCAGTTAAGAAAGTGTCCGATTCAAGGAGCTTCGCAACAGCCACATAACATCTAAAAAAAAATTTTCAATAATCACTGCTCAAGAGGTGAAAAAAGCACTTGGGGGAACGAAGGGGCCTATTCCGTAGTTGCTGGTGTTAGGCTGCACTATAATTATCATAATAGAAAGGGGACTTGTCCAACCCAGAGAACTACAAGTCAATAACTTATTTGAACAAGCCGTATAAGAACTTCGCAGCTATCCTAAACAACAGGATTGTTTAAAGAATTGGGCTTGTGTGGAAAGATATGTACGTACAACGTGCCTCGAAGAAAGATCTCGATGGCCTGGATTAAATACACAAAAGCTTTCTATTCTACCTCTAATAAACTTATCACATGTTTGTTGAAAAGCGCAAAGATTCATTCACACATAGTAAGACCCATAGAGAGATTGATGCCCTTGTGGAAAACTATATTTACTATCTTATTTCGAAATTATCGTGTGAAAATAAACAACTGCACATTGTAGATGACGTCTTTTAGGTTGACACCATGAGCCATCTGCTCTTTCGCATCACATTTATGCCACTATCTTTTGCACTGCACGATTCTCCTGGGTACCTCTGTGGAAGTACACAGGAGATATTAGCGTGGATTTTGGATTGAGAAAGTCTTTTAAGATTAACTTCAAGCGAAAACAAATTACTAGCTTGCCATGTGATACTGAGCGTGTAGCTATAAGTGTTATTGGACATATTAGCACTAGCGAGATCTATCCATGCCTAACCGTGCCTCAGTGCTGCATTCAGGATATAACATCAGTATAGAAGTCTCTACGAAGCAGATACAAGCGAAACGCACCTCCTTTTAGGATTAATTATTTAAATTCGCTTTAAGAAGTAGACAAGATTTTAAACCTTCGCGTACTTACAATGATGAAAGATATTTTGCATTAATCAAGTTGTTTAGACCTTAGAATTTTTTATCAACTCAATAAGCAAGTGGTTATATTTCCGACATTCCCGCAATCCCGTTGTTTGACATTTCAATTAAAAGGATATGAGAAATATTAATTCATCGCTTACTAACAAAAATGGAAAAATTCCCGAAGTAATAAAACTTCTTAGTACTGATTTTTCCATCAATTCAATGACCCAGGACATGACATCCTAACAGCCTCAAGATGCTACCTTTGCAGTAATATTGATAGAAATTCACTTAAAGGGTTTTCAGAAATATTTGTATTGACCCACCTAAGAAATAGTGAAAAATATCCGAAGTAATAAAAGTCTACTAATTTTTCAACTAATTTTTTCACTGATTTTTTTATGAACTTACTGACCTAGGGGATGAGGTACTAACACCCTCAAGAAACCACACTTGCAGTAATACTGTTTGCAATTTGCTATAAAGGTAGTAAGAAATATTTTTCATCCCGTACTAGAAAAACTTGATAAGTTTCCAAAGTAATAGAAATTTTTTGTCACACATTTTTGGTTGAAAATTTAACTATTTTTTCACAAATTCGTTTCTTTTTTTGGTTAAAAATAAATTATTCAATTACTATTTTATGGTTAAAAATTTACCTTTTTAAGTTGAAAACTCATCTTGCAAATTTAAGATGAATGTATGTTATTAAAAATTCATCTCTTCTAGTAGAAATTTCACCTTTTTTGTTGAAAATGCAACTGCATTGCAAGAAATTAATGTGTTATGTTTAAGAATTCAACAGTTTTGATGAAAATTCGTGTTCATGGGTTATTTATTGTTTTTTCAAACAATTTATAACCGCAATAAATAATTATTGTTACTACGTTTAGCGCTCTAGTTTTCATGATTAAGCTAACACCAAAACTAATTCAAGAAAAACTAATTTTTTTCACGAGAAAACGTCAGTTGAAAAATATTTAATAGAAATTAATATAAACAGTTATATAAAGTCTTATTAAATATTTATTATTTAGTTTCAAAATCACTTTCGACTTAGTGTCGGATAATTTTAGAGAAGAAAATGTTTTTTGTTTGTTTTTAGAAATTATAAATCTATAATAAAACGATATTGCTTATAGATTACTTTTCTTCGTCCGATGAATTATTTTGCAGAAAAATTCGGCTTCATATGATTGAAAAAATATACTTCTTTATTTTTTAAGAGCTACGTGACACACTGTTAATATTTTTCAAGAATGCGGCCTTATCTAGCCTTTGCTCTTGAATGAATTTCAATGACATAAAGACATTCCTGAAAAATGTTTGTCAAAGAGCGATTTTATATTTACACTTTGTTCATTATATCAATTTCTCAAAGCGTTTTGAGTAAACATGTATACAATCTATACTCGGGAAGAAAAACATTAATATCTCAGACTAGTATGTTTACACGAAATATCAGAATATTCATTAGTTACACTGTTTTTGAAATTCTGCGTTAATCAGTTGTAACTCTATGACAACAAACAATTGTTATTATAATTGTGGGTATTTTTGCCCTTATCATAATACTAAGAAAGATTTTTTGGACTTATATTTATACTAATTAGCCAAATCCCTTTCGGGGTAAGCGTGACTCACTCGGTTTTTGCCGTTGATTAATCTCTCTAGCAGTGTCTCTCTAGTTAGTGTCCAAGGTCTTTCGCATCAGCCGTAGTTCACAACACTAACACTATTTATCATAAATTTCTCATTTTTGTCCCGGCATATCTCTTTAGCTTCCTTTTCGTCCATCTGTTTCATCATGAAAGCTCTCATATTTCTTTTACTTTTTATATTTTTTGAAACTTGGGTCCCATTAACACATATACTTATCTTATGTTAATCAAAATTTCATAGTTTTGCCAATGAAAGCTTCATAGCAAAGAAGGAGTTATGGTGCCACGTTCAGACTTAAATTCAACAAAGTTGAATATGTGATAAAAGCATTTATATCCTCTCACACGCTGCGGACATATATAGGGCGCCCCGTGGTTCCCCGTATGTGAAGGTGCATGTTTTTATTAATTTTAATATATTCAAAGGCTGTATCTAGTCGCCCTGAAAAACCGGGTAAGTTGGAAAAGAGGATGGATTAGTCGTCCCGAAAATTCGGGACGACTAGCCAAGCTAACGAAAAATATTGGACTAGTTATCCCGAGTTTCGGAACGACGAGACACTTTAATATTCAAATCGTTTGTAGAAATAAATCTTAATACCTCACGGTATCTCGCGGTGCCTCGCTCCGGCGCAGCTGCATCATACTCTGATCTTGCTTACCTCTGAGGATCAAATTTCTCTTTGCTACTCTTTGCCGAACTTTAAAATTTTTTCCTTGAAAAACTTTACAATTTTTTTACATTTTCTAAAAAGATATATCCTAGGTAAAAAAACTAAGAGATGCGGTGTAATTAAATCCATTTTTCAATTATTCTTTTTGTAAATACTCTGTAATTTTTTTTTCAAGTAACGATTTTTAATTTCGTTTGTGGCTTTCAAGTAAGGGCAAATAGATTTAGTATGTCTACACTTAGAAAAAAAGTTGCTTCAAAACAGAAGCATCGTCCTCTTGCCTTTTTTGTTTTGAACAAGTTAAAGATATTTTTTATACAAACAGAATTATTTGTCTGCAAGATAAGGTCAACTTTATCGCAAAAGAATAATATTTGCTGCAAACAAATTCTACTTGAGAGAAATAAAATTTCTTTTGACAATAAATTTAGGAGGAAATTCCATTTGTGTAAAGATTTAACCTTTTGAGTTAGGAGGAAATTTTTCTGAAGTAGGAGCCTCATTTGGTACCACGACTTCATAAGCAGTCGTGGACACTGGTTTATGGGTTGTCTTGAAAAAATAAACTCTAAATCAAGGCTTTGAAAACCGTGCTGACGGCTGAATGGCAAAGGTGTGGTGTTTCTAAAGGTGTCTCTAGGATACCAGGTTGCCACCTATAGTATTGAGACCTCATCCCCACATGCATGGCTCTGCGGAGGAGGACTGATTATTCCCTAGCTACGCGTTAGAATAAGATGAAGCTCAACCCAGCCCAAAACGTAAAAAGCAGTTAAAATAAGGAGTTAGACTAGTCTGATTTTCTAGAAAAAGGCTACTGTGAGGAGCATTCGGCTGAGAATTAGACGTGATGGAGGAGCTGGTTGATAGTCTCAAAGGTGAAGTGAAAATATACAAAAGATGTGCAAAGAAGATGATGGAAAAGAGTGTCAACCTGATTTGAAAGGCGGACAGCATTCTCATATAAATTGTTTTTTTTTCGCGGTACAAAAAGAAGTATGTAGAAGCTTATCACCACCAGGCTAGATAACGCACTTAAGGTCATTGTTGAAATATGAAGCAATGCGAGTTTGACAAAAGGCTGGTTTAGTAGTTTTGGATACAGGATTTGCGAGTTTTTAATAAAAAATTTACGAAAAGTCAAAAAGACAGCAGGCATAAGGAACTCGGCTTTTAAGAAAATTTACATGGAGGCAGCCCCAGTACCCAGGTACGGGAAGAGGGCGAGAGCGACTACCATGAGTCCCAAGAAGCCAGTAACTTAAAGACCATCGGCGAAGAAGCTGAGGACCCGCATCGTTGAAGTGGAGACAACAGCGAAGAAGAAAGACAAGCAAAGAGCGAAAACCGGCTTAGGGGCAAAGTTACAAGCAGGTCCTCAAGAAACTGAAAACCAAGATCAAGCCTGACAAACTTGGTGTTAAGATCAAGAGTGTAAGGCAGACAAGAAGTTGAGACGTATCAATTCTGGTGTGAAGCAAGACAGAGGGCAAGTCTAAACAATTCTCTGATATCAAGGAAGCAGTCCAGCTCGTCTTGCGTTCTGAAGTCGGGATCATAGATCTCCACGGAACGACGGAGGGGGGCGAAATCAAGGACGCTATGCAGAGATACATCTATGATGATTAGCTAGAGAACGTCAAAGTCATCATGGCGAAAAAGGCATTCAGAGGAACACTGAAGGCCTTTGCGAAGCTAAGTTTGGAGCTATCTGCAAGGCTATAGATATTAAATTTAAGGCCAATCCGCACAGAGTACCTAAAGGTGGGGTAAGTCTACTGCAGAGTCCGTAAAAGGACGGAGAGCACGACGTGTTATCGCTATCACAGTTACGGCCAAATGGTAGCAAAATTCGAAGGTCCTCATGGGACAAAAAGTTGCGGAAGATGTGGCAAAGAGGGATACAGGGCTGTGAATTGCATTATCGCATCACAGTCCTATATCTGCGCTGGGAAAGATGGAGAAGCAACTATGTCCAACCAAGATGTTGCAGGCCGACGAGCCCGATGCGCGACGCTGTCGTGCTGCTTAGGACTATGGGTACATCGTGATTGTGACTTAAAGGTGTAGAAGAAATAAAACAGAAGACGCCCTGGTATGTTAGAAAACGGCACCCCCTAAAGTAGTGAGAAAGCAGTTTCGAAGGGAATTTCGCCAAGAGCGATAGAGTTGTGAGTTTTAATAGATTAAAGTCTTACACTATCGAGGAGTGCGGACCTTCCTAGTTGTTTATTAGAAATTTCTCACCTTTTTTCGTTAAAAAAGTAGGTGGCTCACATAGGTCTACCCTGAATGTTGAATACCTATTTTTAATAATAAAAAAACCACTATTAAAATTTGGTGCAATTACTAAAGACTTTTATCTTAAATTTATGAGGTTTCTAGAAAACCTTCTAAAATAAATGTAACTAAACAAAATTTGAAGAAAGTTTTACCGATTCCAAACATTTTTAAGAATTTAAAGAAATTTGAAGGTATTTTAACTAATTTTAAAGGGATATTACGATTTCCAAAGATATCAATAAATTTTGAAGAAACTCAACAAATTTTAAGAGAATTTTAAGGTATAGAATGTATAAAATGTCAAGGGTCTTAGAAAATTTCAAAGATCTTAAGTTTAAGGGATTTTAAAGAATCTTGTAGGATTTTCAAAGATTTAAGACTCAATTTAAGGCTTAATTTCACGGGTTCTCTAGAAAACTTTAAAAAAATAAATAAAATTAATTTAAAAAATCTCTAGCGATTTTAACTAATTTAAGGGCCTTCTACAAATTTCACGGATTTCAACCCATATGAAAAAATTTAAAAATTTTTGAAGGACTTAAAAAATTTTATGTTATTTTATAGGATTTTGAATTTTTTAAGATTTTCTAGAAAGCTCAAGAAAATGAAGTTTATTTATTTTATTTTTGCCGGATTAAAAATTATTTCTATAGATCTTGATCTATAGATCTATAGATCTATAGACGTTATCAGGATAACGTCAGTAGTGCAGCATATAGTTGAAATAAATCTTTTCGGTCAAAAACTAAACTATTATGTTAAAAATTAATTTTTTCAAATAAAAATTTATTTATTTAGTTTTTAATCGGAAACTTTTTTTTCAGTTAAAAATTGAAATATTTTGTTGCAAGTCCATGTGTTTTGTCAAAAATTTGTTATTTCTAAAAGAAAATTATTCTTTTTGGTTACAAATCCAAATACTTTGCAGAAAAAACCTCGGTAAAAATCTACTTTTTTCCCGGGCAGGGGGGTAATATAAAGAAGGTGTGTAGCCAAAAATTCGAAAAATGTTAGAAGCTGAGTTTCTTTAAATTTACTCAACCCCTTCTTCTCCAAGTCATCTTTCGTAATTTGTGGATGATCTCTCATGAGTGTGCCATATGTGCACGTAGTAACATATGATAATAACAAACCAACAAAAATAAATTTTGGAGAAAAATATTAGTGGAAATAAAATGTATGTAAAATTGCGCTCAGTTCGATTCACCTATAGCTTAAAAAATCTGCTCTAATTATAGATATATTATATGATTATATTCACCGATAGAATTGAGGACAACGGACATGGATAAGACGAGAGTAGACACAATCATCATGTTATCTAATTATAGCAAGGTCTTATAAATGTGATGATAAAGAATTAAAGTGACAATGTGACTAATGAATATTCTAATTTTACATCAGATTATATAGTACACCCTATAGTCTTTATCTCTTTGAGTATAGGCGTCAAGTTTGTTCTTCTAAGATATGTACATATCATTAAAGTTAGTCTTAGGAAAAAAACTGTACTGACTAAATTCGTTGAAATTAATATCAAAATTTATGTAATCTTTAAAATCATAATAATAATTTCTTCATAAAATGTTCTGTCCGAAGTAAAAATTAAATTCTGCACGTAAATTTTTTAATGAGATTATAATACAAACTCATCATAACTGAGAAGTAGTGTAATAAAATACATGAAAATGAATTATTATTACTTAATGCATAATAGATAATATTTATTTCAAGGCTTAAAGGTTGAATAACTGTTGCTAAAGCATATTTTAAAAATAAGTTAGAGAAAAATTACGCAAAGTTTGCTCACTCATACAATAAAACTGTGATGACGTCAAATTTAGATTAAAGATTCATCGTTTTTGTTCAAAATTGATCGCTTTGGTTAAAGTGTTGATTATTTCATTAAACATTTTTCTTTGGTTGAAATTTGATTTTCGTAACTGACAAATTGTTTAAAAATTGATCTTTTCTTGTGAAAGACTTAACAATTTGTAAAAAATTACTGTATTTTGTTGAAAATGTAACGTTTTCTAAAATACTCCTTGTTTGGTCTAGGAAATTTAATAGCTTCCAGAAGTGTAAGTCCGAACTATGCAGATCTATAGGAACACTAGTAGAAATAAGAAAAAATTATTTCTAAAGCAATTTTATTCATTTGAATATTATTATTCACATAAATAAATTGAAAAACTTACTTCCAGATGCATTATTGGACTTTCACTGTCAGTTACATCTATATTTCGTTGTATATCGATAATATAAAATCATGTTGCCTTCCGACACCTAAAAATTGTTTCCATTACTCTTTTGTCACTCTTTGGTTGATGAATTCTAATAGACTAAGAAAAAGAAATTTAATTGAAATTGAAATTAAAAATTTAATTTCTGAGAATGGTATGTCTTACGCACTTGTGAATTCCATTTGTAATTTTTTTTACATTCTCATCAGAGAAGGTATTAGATTTGTGTGAAATTTGACCCCCCTCCCCCGGTTTTTGTCAAATATCCACGCTTTAAGACCCCCTGATTCCAAAAAACAGGTTTTTACGAATGTGTCTGCCTGTATGTCTGTCTGTTTGTCTGTATGTATATCTGTCTGTGTGTGAGCACGATAACTTTTGAAAAAATTCATCTTTTAGATTGTCCTTTGGTATACTCTTCAAGTGTCAAAAATTAAGAGCCAAATTCGTTAGGCATTCATTTTGGATAAAAATTCAAAAAGTGAGCACATGTTGAAAATTTTTGAGACCACTTTTTTCAAGATTTGAAAATTCTATGTACGGCTATAAGTAGTACTCAAGAAGACAAATGATATATCTAATGACCTTTGTTTGATAAAACTCAAATTGACAGAGTTATAGGATTTTCAAAATCCAAAAAAACAAATAAAAATGAAGATTTTAGACCAAGAAACGCACGATATGAAAAAAAGTCAAAAAAAGAAAATCAATGCATTTTGAATACTTAATAAAATCATAATTACAACTTTTTGGATTTGTTTTGAAAAATCGAATATTCTTATTTTGATTCCCTGAAAAATAATCAAAAATTAAAAATTCCATTTTGCAGTCAAACTGTGCAAGATACAACGGAAGATGATTTAAGCAAAATTATGCGCCTAAGAAAGATCTACAAATTTGTTATTATTTACTTTTTGATGCGACGCGTAGTTTTTGTTTTATTCGTTAAGAACTGCATTAAAAATATTAAATTTAAATTTTTAGATAAACAACACAAGCTGCAAAAAATCAAGTGACAAAATTTGTTTAACCATAAAAGAGCTACAAATTTGTTACAAATCATGCTTTGATAGGATACGAAGTTTTTTTTTATTCTTAAAAATAACATTAACAATAAAAAAATCCAATTTTTGGGAAAACAATGCAATGTAATAAAACAGATGAATAAGCAGAAATTGTGCATTAAAAAAAGATGTAATACTTTGTGATGTATTTTTGTTATAAGAATACATTCAAAATGAAAAAAATTAACTTTTTTGAAAACGACACAAGCTAAATTAACAATTTAACTAATGAGAAATTGAAAAAAGACGCAAGTTGCAATAAAATGTATAATGATTGGCCTTTGGTATACTATCTGTCTTTAAATAAAAATATAAAAAGTAGGAGCATTTTCAAAATTATTAAGAATATTTTTTTTTTAAGATTTAAAAATTCTGTTTGCAGATACATGTGAAACGCAAAAAAAACACAATTATCTCAATAATTTTATTCGATAAAAGTAAAGTACAAAAATCACAGAATTTGCAAAATTAAAGAAAAACAAACGAACATGTCAACTTGAAGCAAAACAACGCACGACATAAAAAATCAGGAGAAAAACGTTGCTTTTTGAACATACTACCAAATTATCGTAACAACTTTTTGAATATTTTTGGAAAATCGAAAACTTAAATTTCGATTGCACAAAAAAAATAAAAAATTCCATTCTGCGGTCAAACTATACAAGATAAAAAAAAGGATAAATTGAAAAAATTTTACACTTAAAAAAGATCTACAAATTTGTTACAGATCACATTTTGATAGGGCGCGTGGATTTTTTTTTGGTGAGGATTGAACTATTTTGTTGAAAATTCATCTTTTTTGGCGGCAATTAGCTGTATTTAAATTAAAATGAAAATATTTTTTAGTGGAAATATCAACTATTATATTTTATTCAAGAATTCATCTTTTTTTATGGAACTTTAACCACTTAGTAGAAAGTAAAACTTCTTTGTTGAAAATTGAAATTTTTGGATATAAAATTAATATTCTTGGCTGAAAATTTATTTTTTTTATAAAAATGTAACTATGGGGTTAAAAATTACTTTACCATATGAAGTATTTGATTCATGCTCTTAAAAATTTATTAGAAATTAATCTTTTTATCTGGAAAATTAAATTTGGAATCGAATACAAATTTAGTAATTTGTATTTGAAGGGCATATAACACGAAACGCAAAGCGCACAATCAATGTATTTTGGAGCGCACAGAATTAAGCGTGGGGCGCGAAGTCTAAATGATTCTTAAATCAAACATCTAGCGCGAACCGAGAGTGGCCGGATGAGAATGTGTTCCTTAAGGTCGATAGAACCTTGAGTAAATATATTTACCAGTAAACTACTGCTTTCTATTTAAGCCAAACACGATGTGCGAGAACTGAAAAGAGTCGAGCGCGAAGCGCGAGGTAAATATTTTATCGAGCGCAAGGCGCGAGATACAACAGAAACGAAGCGGGCAGATTTTTTTGACTCATTATTGTGATATATTTTGATACTGAAGGACCAGAAAAAAGACTCAATTTAGGTTGAATTTAAAAAATTAACTTCTAGGTTAAGTCGCAAGCTTTCACGGTCAGTTTTATCCTAAGAAATGTCAATTGCAGATATTTCAATTTCAGGATTTTAGAGTTTCACAAGATTTATGGGAATTTATAAGACCTTTGATTATTACAGAGAATTTATGTGATTTAAAAAATTTTGTAACGACGAAATAAATTTTAAAATTTTTATAGCGATTTAAACCATTTGATGGAATTTCTGCGAATTCTACGGTTTTTAACAGATATGAAGAATTTAAAAAAACCTCTTGAGGTATTCAGATTGTTTCTAGCGACCTTAAACTACTTGTCTATAGAAAAATCATTATAGACCGATACTGATTACTTAATTTATTTCTCACAGTTTTTTTAGCACTATAAATTATTGTTGATAATAGAATAGTAATATTAATTAATCACAATACATTATCTGCTGCTCAAAAAATAAAACGGTTTCTATCTTGTCAAAATCAATCTCAGGCCTTTCTCAAACTGCGGTTGTTATGGTTCTTCATTAGGATAACAAAACTAGTTTCTTTCAATTCTTTGAGATTAGGTGATTTTGCCTCCAGGAGATTTTTAAATTTCTTCTGAGGCCATATCTTCAACTGCGCCGCTGCAAGTGTTTATTTGCACCTCCTGGTCAGCCTGATGTAATTGCATTATTGTATATTGCATTGATAAACTGTATTATTTCTCATGAATATTGCAGAAACGTCACCAGTGGACGTTGATAATACAGTTTATTTTTAAGCTGGCATAGGCCTAATGAGATTGTATATTTCTCTCAATTAGATTGGCTTATCAGTGGAAAAGAGTAAGCTAAATAAGTGTAAGTTGCTTGAGCATAAATTTATATATGCGTAGAGAAGAATGCCTGGCAGGAGGAGACCAGGACCTGGCACGAAGAAGAGTCTCGTCAGGAGGAGAAAGCCTTGCGTGAGAATTACTGAACTGCACAGCAAGAAATATTTAATTTTAGTTTTCTCTTCTGGCATATTTTTCTCTTCGCAAAATATAATTAGCTAACCTTATTTTTAAGTTTGGTGGTGTCAGAATCCTAAATCCAGAGTCAAAAATGAAACAGTTTGAAGTACAAATTAATCTTTATTTTCTAAGCGAAATTCACAGTTTTTCAACGTAATATTTTAAGAGTATCAAATATGAAATCTACTCATTATTTAATCTATTATCATTCATTCTCTTAGTTATCTCCATTCCTATTTATTTATCGCAGGCTTCACAGTTAGTTAGTAAAGCTTTACACCTATGCCCTCTTTTCCTTTTTTTAATATTTAAAAAAAAAAATTTTCTTGGAAGTTAATTCGGTTTGGTTAAATAATTATTTGTTTTGTTAAAAATTCGTCCGTTTGGGTTTCAAATTCATCTTCTTTATTTAAAAATTCGGTTTTTTTGTAGAAAATTAATCTTCTTGGTTGCAGATTCATAATTAAGTGTAAAAATAGAACTAATTTCATTAGCAACTCATGTTTCTTATAAAAAATTGTTTTTTTTCAATATAAAATCAATATTAATTGTTTAAAAACATCCACATGATTGAAAATAATTTTCTTCTGGCATAGAATCAAGCTACTCAATTTAAGATTCATTTTAGTTACAATTTCGTCTCTCAGATCGAAAACTAAAATATTATATTGAAAACTAATTTTTTTTAACTAAAAATTTTACCATAACGATTTTATCTCAAAATTAATCTTTGTCAATTAAAAATATAATATCAAGCTCAAAATTCATATATTTGATTAAAAATTCGTCTTTTTAAGGAATGAATCTTCTTGGTTCCGAAACGAAATATTTTTTTCAAAATTTGTTTTTGTCTCAGGTAAAAAATTAATTTGCTTGGTTGAAGACTTATCTTTACGTTTTAAGACACCTTGAAGCTAAATTTCAAGTTTTGTCAATGTCGTATGTCCGTCCATCTGTCTGTCTGCATGTTGGAATTTTCGTTCTTCCGTCCATCTGTAAACACATCAACTTTTAGAAAAATTTACAAAAGTTCCTTAACCAAGATTCCCTGACCAAAAGTTATGGTTTTATCTATAAAAAATGCAACCTAAAACGTGGATATTC